>VZTY01008131.1:11254-26655 GCA_013400935.1 Turnix velox | reverse complement strand
TGAGTTTGTCATCAACTGACACCCCCAAGTCTTTCTCTACAGAGCTGCACTCAAGCCACTCTCCACCCAGCCTGTATCTGTGCTTGGGATTGCTTCGACCCAGGTGCAGGACCTTGCACTTGGCCTTGTTGAACTTCATGAGGTTGGCTTGGGCCCACCTCTCAAGCCTGTCAAGGTCCCTCTGGATGGCATCCCTTCCTTCAGGTGTATCAACTGCACCACACAGCTTGGTGTCATCTGCAAACTTGCTGAGGGTGCACTTGATCCCACTGTCCATATCTCCTACAAAGATGTTCAATAGCACTGGTCCCAGTACTGATCCTTGGGGAACACCACTCGTCACTGGTTTCCCCTTGGACAATGAGCCATTGACTGCAACTCTTTGAGTTCGACCATTCAACCAGCTCCTTATCCATCGAGTGGTCCATCCATCAAACCCATTCTTTTCCAGTTTAGATCCACATGGATCACATGTGTTTGCATCTCTTCAGTTTTTCACTTCCATTCTAACAATTTTTGTCCATTCGTCTTCTTTTTTTTTCCCCTTCTTTTGGCAAATGCTTATTACTGGATATTTTTTTGTTTTTCAAAAGAAAGCAGTAAAGGAATATGCCATCTTTCCCAATAACAAGACTGGTTCTGCTGCTGATGTAATGGAACTAGACCAAACACTTCAAAGGATTAATTGTTTTTTCTTTTGAACATACAGCGGTTTTATCTATCTCTCAAAGATTATAATAAAGACCCATTTAAAAAAAAATAGCAGTAATGATAATAACATTATTAACAACAAACAGAGACAGTGAGTTTTAAACACATTGAAAGAAAAAGGACAGCAGCTGTCACTGCTGTTAAGAAATATTTATTTATTGTCTGATTTATCCTTCTGGATTATAAATGTTGACAAGTTAACATCAGGGCAAAGGTAGATTGGGCTGTCGAGTTTCTATTTTCTGCTTCTTGCTCTTCCACAGAGTGCTACAGGAATTGATTGATTTGATTTTAAAGAGTTCAGTTACATCAGGTGACACGGTCTGCAGTATGAATTAAAAGAGTAAAATTGTTTGTTTAACTTGTTTTCATGTTGACAGGATCTTTGCACTCCAGGCAATCACTTTGTTTTTCTTACAGCTTTGCTCTTTAGCCACCCAAAAGTGGAATGTCACTCAACCTTGTCATATGGTTTTCTTGATGTTCCCTATTAGTCCCTTCCACACTTTTCAACCATCCTACAAATGTGAGTATCCTTTTGTCAGTCAGTTGTACTGCTTGTTTGCCATTTCAAGCTTCCTCTCACAAAGCTGTGTTAAGGGAATTTCTTAGTGGGCATCAATTTTACTCTGTAAATTTCAGCTAAACTTTTCAGAGAGAAGTTGCCACTAGTATGATCATTTAATTAAATTCCTGTAGACATACAAAATGGAAATGACATGTTTGAACTGTAAACCACACTTCAGTTTCAACTCAGCTCCAACTTTTTGAGGGAATTAGGAAGTGATGATCCCATTAAGGGTCTCACTTTGCTGGAACTCTTTCTGAAAATAAGATTTAAATATTTTCAGAATAAAATCTTGGTACCCATCCAAAATTCTGAGCTTTTGGACATAGAACTGCTGCACTGAACCTTTCCAATCTCATCCCTTGCTCATGCATTTTTAGTCTCTGTTTTACTCCATCTTCTATACTTACCTTAGTGTTGTGTTCAAATTAATAAGTTCATTATTTTTTATTTTCATATATGAAGACAACAGAGATGAAATTATCAAGAGAAATGCACAAACAAAAGGATGTAATCCAGCAGCAAAGACATCAGAAATGAAATCTTTCTGGCAGATTATGTATGATACAGGAAAACTCTGATGCAGTGTGGTGACCTAGCTTGGATTTTTGGCAGAATTGTGTGGAAGCCAAAATTATAGGGTTACTCTGGGAAATTTAATGCAAATAATACTGAGGTTTTTCTTTAACTTAGTGACTTTTCATGTATGAAAGATTGAAAATTGATTGTGAAATCATCTCAGTTAAAAAGCATAAAGAACTGTTGTGTATATATAGGCCCTGATCCATAAAATTATTTAACTTTGTTTAAATCTCAGTGATGTCAGTGAGTTTTAGTAAGTACTTAGTGTAGACCGCTTGGTAGTAGAGATTCAGAGTTCATCGTTGTCTTTGCTCCAAAATAGGACCTGAAAAGACTCTTTCAAAATCACATGGCTGGAAACAAATTTTCATCCTAGCAAAGTTCTACCCTTCGCAGCTGCATTTTTGCTGATTCTCTGAAGTCACAGTTAATTGATAGACAATTTGGCCTGTGGACTTTAAATAACATACTGAAAATCTCAGTTTTGGGGAGAGGCGGGCTTAAAGTTAATTATTCCCTAAAATGAGTTCTTCAAACTGAGAACTAGAGCTGGCAAAAAAATTGCCATTGAATAAGACTATTTCTGTGGATTTTTATTTTGTGTCTGGTGTCTAAGACTCTCAAAGTTAGAGTTCTTTTCCTGGGACAGGACACAGTTCTTGGCCATGATGAAATCCTTTTAATTTTGGCTGTCTGAGCTTCTCTGGTTCACTTTTCAAGGAGATCAGAAATCTGAGTTGAGTAGGTACAGTTCCTAACTATGAGATTCTGGGTTTGATTCCAGACTTTTTAGCTTGTCAGTGTTTCTAATTTTCTCCTTGATTGTAAACAGCTTTCTTAATGCTTCAAGTCTTCAGGACTCCTTAAATAAGACTTCAAGCTAGAAGGCAGGTCTCATTGAACATCTGAAACTCTCCATTCTAGCACTCTAGCTAGCCAAGTGAAATTTTGATGGTTTTTCCATATGGTGTCAGAATTTACCTCTGGAATCTTGCGTTTTTTTCTCATATCTTTTGGGGTTTATGACTTTTTTATTTTTAAAACCCAAAATATCATAAACCAGATTAGAATCTTTTCTCCTCATGCATTTGCCTCTGATGGTAAATTATTTCCATATTGCTTAGTAACAGCTGCTTCTCTCTTCATGGCAAGCTTTGGTTTCTATGGCAAATACCACAGCTTTCTGGAACATTTTTTACCATTTTTTTTCCACTGAGCTTAAAATGGAAATCCATGTTGTTAGATATATGCTGAAAATAAATCTGTAGTTATCTATGGTTCCCTCTTTCCCCTCTCAACTCTCTGATCACTAGAGAATTAATTCTGCAGTATGCATAGATACAGGCTTCTCTGGGTTGATAAAACCCTAGTTTCTTTTATTTTTTGACATGTATTTGTCTTACTTCCCTTTAATATTAAGCAGAATTTACAAATAGATGTTTCATGTAGTTGTCTAAGTGGAGGGCAGTGGTTAAGTACACATATGTCAAGATGCTTTATCAAAAGTTAAATATTAATTATCTAGTTTCTAATTTAGTCTGGTGATGACATAGGCCTAAATTTAAAAGATGCACCTACTGAAATATATATGGAACTTTTGAAATATGCTGATTGTTGTAACATAAAAAGGGAAGGATTAATTAAATAATTCACATGGCCAAAGTTTAGAAGTAACAGTTATTTATCATAATTAACTATCATAATTTTGTTCCAGTTATGAATGAAAAGGCATAAATGTTAACTTTTACAGGAATGGTATACTGTTATCTTCTAACTCTTGAAGTGTTTTTGTTGTCTTTATAGATACTGATATTTTATCTATACAATAGAAAACATTTGCGTTTGTCAATTGACTGAATGATTGTATTAAATTACAAATTTTAAAAGTGAGGATTTGTCATAAAGTGACTATCTGGTTTACCTGGCAAGAAACATTCAATAGAATTATGGATAGATTCCAAAGAAGTAAACATCACTTTTTAAGTTTGATATTTTCTTTATCCACTCATTTTTGAAAACAGGTGGAAAGTCTGTTACTTGTCCTCAGCAGTTTTTATTTCATTATATATTAAAAAGTAACAGTTCTAAATAAAGACTGTTCTGTCTTTACCAACAGTAATTACATAAACAAGCTCATTAGTTTCACATTTCATATTTGAACATCATCTTTTTATATTTTGAGTCTGTATTGTTAGTATTAGGCCTGATATGTGAGGTCTTGCTTCCCAATGAGCCTGAATTCTCCAAATTGTGTCCATTTTTGGGAGGAAAATGCACATTTTTTTTACCTTGTTTGCATTCATTTGCATCATATTTGCGATTTGTAATTAATTTTGTCATCTATTTTTTCCTGAAGTACTTCTCAGTTTATTATTATTATTATTATTATTTAATATAGCCTGTGGAACACTGAACACTGATTAAGTGTTGTGTGCTTTCTGTTATCTCTGAAGCATAACCGATGAAGTATTGTGGGTTTGGCACAGTGCAATGTAGCATTTTGCTTGCTGTGCAGCACTAACAAACACCACATCAGGAGTCATGCTTGTCTCTCATTTAAATGCAACCTCAGAGTCACACTGCATGTTACAAATATCTGGGAGCTGTGTAATTAGTTAACATCTTGTGCACAACCCTTAAAATTATAGCAAGTTCTTGGGAGATAATTAGCTTTCTGGATACCTCTAGTGAAATGAACTCTGCCTTAGCAATGGTAGGGACAGTGTGTTCTAAGACTCCAAGGAATAATGGCATGAAAATGCCTTTAAAAACACTGACTTCTACATTATAAATAAATAAATAAGAGAGAAAGAAGTCCTTATAGAATAGAATCATAGAATCATAGAATAGTCTGGGTTGGAAGGGACCTCAAAGATCATCGAGTTCCAACCCCCCTGCCATAGGCAGGGACACCTCCCACTAGACCAGGCTGCCCAGTGCCCTGTCCAGCCTGGTCTTGAACACCTCCAGAGAGGGGGCATCCACAACCTCCCTGGGCAACCTGTTCCAGTATTTCACCACCCTCACTGTAAAGAATTTCTTTCTTATGTCTAGTCTAAATCTATCCACCTCCAATTTATATCCATTGTTTCTAGTCCTCCCATCCGATATTATGTTAAAAATTCCTTCCCCTGCCTTTCTGTAGGACCCCCTCAGGTACTGAGAAGTTACTCTGAGGTCCCCTCTGAGCCTTCTCTTCTCCAGGCTGAACAACCCCAACTCCTTCAGCCTGTCCTCATAGGGCAGTTGCTCCAACCCTTTGATCATCTTCGTGGCCCTTCTCTGGACCCTCTCCAACAGCTCAATGTCCTTCCTGTGTTGAGGGCTCCAGAACTGGACACAGTAACTCCAGGTGTGGTCTCACCAGTGCCGAGTAGAGGGGTAAAATCACCTCTCTTGACCTGCTGGTCACACTCCTCTTGATGCAACCCAGGATTTGGTTGGTTCCTTATTATCAGGATTGTGTTCCCATGTTCTAATTTTATGTTTTTTTGTCTTTTACTAGGTCTTCTGGTGCAAATGAAGGGAGTTCAGCAGTTACTAGCCTGCCTTTACTGAATTCTGCTCACCTCTCCCTCAGAGTTCATGTCTTGCATGCTATTTGTGAGTAAACAGACATAATACATCACAGCTCAGTGGTGATGAGGATAAAGTATGGTATTTTTCCTTAGCAAATGCTTGAGACTTCAGTTCTTTGTATAGGTTTAGGGAAAGCAATGTTTTCCAAACATTTTCCTAATGTTTTTTTGATTCATGAAATAACTTCTCAGCTATATCCATGTGCAGCATTTTAGAACTTTTGATCCTGCTTTGAAAAGGCTATTCTAAGCCTTCAGTGTTCAAAGTATTCTCTACTAGCACTGGAAGTGTCTGTGTAATAACCTCAAAATTAAAATGTTTTGGAAGCTTCTAAATATAAGTTATAGCTGCAGCTGTCAGGAAACAGCATTTTGACAAAATTGTACTTTTTAAAGGAAATAACCAGTTCTGATTAAATTTGCTTGAAAGGTGTTTTCTAATCTGAAACAAAGCATTTTAGAATGCTCACAGTATTCTCTAAATTTATTGGAGCATAATGTTGCTGTGTATTTCAAAATTATTTTTCATTTTGAGGTTCGTGGATAACTATGCTATAATCCATGCCTGAGAAATAAAGTATTTTTGAGAATTTTCCATATTATGTATATTGCCCTGTAAATGGTTTCATCCCCAAAAACTTGCTGTGTACGGAATTTCAAATTTTATCTTCATCCTATTTAGTGGGAGTTTTTTTCTGAAAGGTTCAAAATTTTCTGTGAATTTCCATATTTAATCAAATATTTAATCTTAATAATTGTTCTAAACCTCAAAGAATTGTTCTAGCTGCACTGACTGTACAAAGATGTAAACCTGCACCTATCTTTAACCATATAGATCACATTGAAAATCTTTCAGCATTGGATTTTTATCCATTTATCTTTCCCAGAGGTCATATTGCCCATCTGATTTAGTCTTCAAAATTTAGCCTGCAAAAAGAGGGAGGTGAGGTTAGGTCTCTGAAGAATGTTAGTGATGAAGAAAGCGGGCATACAGGTGGGTCCAAAGACCTCTAAAAGACACACCATAGAAGAGGGCTTGAAGACATAGCCTTTGATTGATGAAGAAAAGGAAGTAACAACCCATATTCAATTCCTTGACTAGTGAGAGAAATAAATGACACTCCAGTGCACAGTCTTCTTTTCCAAACCAAGCAAACTGCTGCTTATTAATATCCAGATGTTTGACTATGGACCCTACAGGCATCCCAAGGATTGTGTCATTGTAGAAAATATTTTCCAAGGAATATAGCTTTTTGAAGTTTCCCCAGTGCTACAAATAACCATAGAACAGGTTCCTTAAATATCTTGAGAAGCAGAAGACTGAGGATTTCTGACACTATTTTGCCTTTTTAGCTACTGGTGGTATCTAGAATTGTGTGAAGCCAATGTCAGAATCATTGGTTAAGTACCCAGGCTTCTTCTGCAGGGTTCAGGAGAAGGCAGAAACCTGAAAAAGTGAAATAAAATCTATGATGTGTGAGGTTACCCTGGATCTGCAGAATTAATGAATGGGCAGGACTAGTGTTCAAGATTTACAAAGCTTCAGGAGAGTGTGTTTGCTGTGTTCTTCTGAAGTTCAAAATCTGATAAGAGAAGGCCTATTTTGTTTTTATTCACTTATGTTTGCTAAAATGTAACAAGAGGCTGAAGAGCAGAATTTCCCTGTGTCTAGGAAATTCTCAAGTGAGGAGTTCTTTATTGAATTGTAAACAGGAGACCTGCCTGAGGATTTCCAAGCTCATCTAGGTACTATATTGGCTCTCTAACCATTGTCTTCTTGAGAGCTCTTTTCAAATGCTCCTCATAGAGCTCAAATGCTGTACACAAGACAAAGATTTACTGGGATTGAAAGAAAGGGAAGATGAAGGGTTTTAGCTCTGTAGACAAGTGCTATTAAGATGGAGAACTGGTGTCAAAACTTTATAGTCAAAACCCTTTCTGGTTTTTGAAGGACAGAGATATAGTTCTATTGATGAAAATTGAAATCCTGAAGTCTTTCTCCTTTTCTGCATTCCTGTAGCCTGTGCAAATGATACATTCATCTGGGTATGTTACAAAAACTCCCTTTCAGTTTACCTCCATTTTCAATTAGGTTGAAGCCAGCGAACGTGTATTAGACTTGTTAAATCGTTCCCCATAGAGCTTATGAACTTTTAATTTAGAAAATTAAAAATAAACGAACGAATGAATAAACCACAAGCAGAGTAGGGGAAGAGGCAGAATAGTTTTATAGTTTCATAATCAAGGTTGGAAGGGACCTTTCAGATCATCAAGTCCAACCATCAGCCCAACTCTGACAAGCCTCATACCTGGACGGGGACTTGAATCCCTGACCCTCAGATTAGGAGTCTGATGCTCTCCCAACTGAGCTATGCATCCAGGTTAATATAGTGTGATGCTCTTCAGAACTGGATGGAATGCTTCCAGCTTGATAGTTTTGCACTGAACTGGTAAATTCCACATAAATCACATTTTTGTTTAAACATCTAGTAGGTCTGAACCCAAGGGCCACCTGTCTAAAGTTGTCTGATTTTTGTCAAAATCACTGCATTTGCCACCATTTTCTCTATAGAAAGGCAAACATTTGCCTCTTCTACCTTACATCTCTGAGTGTGAAATAGGGATGCCTTTTCCTTTCTAGAGTGCTGGAGTTTGTTAGCTGTGGTAATGGAAGGTACCTGAAATAATTTTACTGCTATTACTCAAGGAGGTCACTAACCAACTGCTAAGTGCCAAAGTAATTCTCTACTATTCAAGGTGGAGGTGACTTGCTAAGCTGAAGGTTATGTTCTATAGTCCATTACTCTGCCCTCCATATTTTATATTTTTGTCAATAAAAAATAATGTACAGCCAGAGTATGAAATTTTCTTCTGTATGAAGTGCCAACAAAAGGCCCATGTCTCACCAGACTTCCAGAAGAGAGTGACACCTCAACAGACCAGTCAATGCTAATGGTTAAAAAATAAGACATTCAGAGCCTATGTGTCAAATATGTGAAGCCAAACTCTTGACTCTGACTGACAGTCTTGGATGGCTGAAGGGGACACTTAGGGCAAAGAGCTGCCTTTTTCTGAGGCAGGCAAAGGCAAATTCACCTTGGAGAGATGGCAGAGCTGATAAAGAGATTGTTTACTGAGACTACAGAACCTTCCACCTAGGTATTGAAATGATTTGCTTTTTTTCCTTTTTTCTTTTTTACCTTCAAGGTATCATCCTGTATGCAGCATCCTTTCAAATTCTCTTTAAGAGAACTTAAGGCATCCAGTGTTTTGACTATAAAATAGTTTCTAGTGTTTTGCTGTGTAAACCAGGCACACAAAAGCCTGGTTTGACTTCTTGTGGAGTGCTCCACCACATGTGAATACTCAGAAATTATGTTTTTGAAAGGTTGTCTAATTTGTAAGTAAGATGACCACAAAATAGGATACTTTTTCAGTTCTACATTTCTTAAGGTCAAATCTTGGACACTTTTCAGTGAAAAGGAAGCAGAAAAAGTCCTCCCTGAGGGTCTGTTTGAAAAGGAACAAGTAAAGCACAGCCATAACATCCCTTCCATCCTAATTGTTAAGGTGAAAAAGAAAAAAAGTAATAAGTAAAACCTGCTTGATACAGGTGTTCTGCCTTAATAATGTGAGTGTTTCAACAATCTCTCAGGCAGCTGTTACAGTTTTTAGTTTTGTTGCTGTGTTTTTGCTTAGAAAATGGAGTTAGCTGGTGGGGTTTTATGGGTTTGCCTGTGTGAGTGGTCATGTAAGTAGACGTTCTCAGAGATTTTAAAATAATTCTCCCTGCTTCATCTTAAATTTATTTAAATTTTGTAGTAGCTATTAGACAGAATTTGCATATGAGAGGGTCAGTTTAAAACTAAGATAAAAAGAGAAGCAGTGATTTCCAGATTAACAGTAGCACTGTGCTTTAGCCTAGATCCTCAGGGAGTTTCTTTGGAACAGTTTTGACTGCAACAGGGTGTCCTGTCTTGCAGCAAAAATAGTGGTGTCCCAGTAGTCTAACCTGGGCACCAACTGCTCTTCCTGAATAGTGTTTTTGCTGTTGAAATGGAGATGTTGTTTGGCCACTTGTGGAGGAGATGATTCACTGCAAAATGCCATTTGTGTCTAATGATCACCTGCAGTGTTACAGGGTTTTCACAAAGGTAAAGCAAAGAGAAAAGAGACTCTGCTGAATTAAAATCCCCCTCCCTCTCACTTTTGCTCTTAAATCTGTAGTTTTATTGTTGCATTGGATAAATTATTTTAGAGTTTTAAAAAGTTGCAATTAGTTCAACTTGCCAGATGAGTGTTTTGATGAAATGCCTTGAGTTTTCTAACTCATCTTCCTTTGCAGACCTCAGCTGTTTGAGAACTGGGCCCTGAGTTGTCTTTTCACAATGATTTTGTTTTTGTAAATTAATGATCTAAGTGATTTATTATTCAGTTCTTCCACTGCTGCTTTATTTCTGTTGATCTTTGTTTTTCTGCTTAATTTCTATAAATTACTGTACAGTTTCCCATAAGGTATAATTAAGCAGAATTGCTAAGGTTTTAATTATTGTGTATTATAGATGTTGAAAGCAACATTAGCACTTAGCTTTTAAAAATGTGATAGTATATTTATAAGAGAGCATTTATAAACACATTTACATATAGTTAAGATGAAAAAGGTATTTGAATTGTAGTCATTAGCATTTCTTCAAACATATGGCATACCAGCAGAGGCCATGGGCCATGCCTTCATTAACTGAACACTGTTTCATCAGTATCTCAGCTTCCTGCTGTGCCACCCTGTGGCGTACCCTTCTGTCCCTGAGGTTTCAGTGACAAGGGACAATATGTCCCCAAGGTGAAAATCTGGGAAATAACGCAGATTAGCCCTTAGAGGAGTTCTTATGATTATTTAATCATACATAGGAAAGAAATACACCGTACCACGAAAGAAAAATGATAAAAATCCTACCAGCCTACTATTTTCCACATTGCAGGGTACAGTGGTCTCTAGTGCACCATCAACATAACTGGAGTGGAACATGACAGCTTTATGCTGCCCATTATCAGGTCAGCCTGTTTCAAATTTGTTCATATAATGGGAAAAGCCTACATTGGTACTAATAGGTATCATGGGTCAGTTATCGTTCATTGGCAATGATGTTCAGGTGATGGATCAAGATTTAACTTGTCTTAACCATGGCACATGCAGCCATTAAATTTTATCTCCTAATAAAAAATGAAAAAGGAATAAAAATATTCATATAAATGTCATGCTCATATTTTATTTGTGGATTTCTTAGGTATATAAAGATAGGATAATATGACAGGCGAAGACATTTGTTTTAAGTCATCCAGTCCACTTATACTTTGCCTTTGGTAATATTCTTTCCTAAAAATCATATATTTTAAAAACTGTTAGTAAAGATTTATAAATTTTGATTGAAAGAAGGAAACTTCTGAAGGCAAGATTGGAGAATGGTTTGTGAGAGTTTTTGGTTTTTAGGATGCCTTTTTGCAACATCTCCCAGCCTCTCTTTTCTTTCTCTTTGTTATGAAGAGTAAGAAAAAGCATTGAAGTGGAAAATATTTGTCAAAAGTATTTGTTCAGTTTAGTGTGGGCATTGGTCTGCTTTCCTGCTTTTATATCTATTTTCTTGAAAAAGTGGTAGATCTTAATGGATGTCAGTGAATGCTCTCTGTCTTTGGAATTCAGTTAGTAAAACCTATTCTTGTATTAAAAGGGGGATACATATCAACTAGAATCAAAATATTTACACAGTAATTATGAAATCAGATATTGCAGAACACTCATTTGATATTTAAACACATATTATACTACACTCTGACTTTTTACTCTACCTATAGAAAAGGTACTCTTCAACTCTCCACTATTTAGACAGAGGAATATAAAATCTGCTGCACTTTAGCCCAGTACAGATGAGGAAAGTGTGAATTCATAAAGCAAGATTAAATTTATATCATTACATGCATCTGACAGAATTTATATGTTTTTATATACTTTCTCACAGTTTTTGTCAGGCCTGCATTTTATTATGACAGAAGGTTTAGAAATATTTTGGTAGGTAGTCCAAGTAAGTCTTTAAATTGGCATCTGCCCATTTTTGCCTTCTTTTTTTTATATGGGAAGAATCTGAATCTCTTACTACAGTATCTACCATTAATCCATGGCACAATGTAAAGTCCTTATTAACTCTAACCCTCTGACCCTGACAGTAGTCTGCTCATCACAGTAATCATTAGTAAAAGGAAAAACAATCAAGCAGGATATCTACATTGTAATAATAATAATAAAATATTACCCACAAATGCCAAATATGACAAAAATCACTGAACTTCAAATATATACATAACAGATTTTGATATATATAAAGCACCAGTTTTTGTTACTCTCACTCAACAGCAAAATTAAATATACAGTGCCAAGGGGGCCCATACCATTTGCAATCTGTGGTATTTCCAATGTATTTTCAACAATATTGTAAATATTTATGGAATTTTCTAAAGGCTCTATGCTTCCGTCTGTTTGTGATGCATCAACACGACGCAGTAGGATATCATAGGCAGATATTTACTTCTGGGAATTCCCTTTTGGACTCTGTTTTTGGTTGAAAACCGCTTCATGACATACAGTCCCACAAATCCCCAGAAATGTACCATGCTATTATTGCCAGCTGAGTTCTTCCAAGTAAAGATGACATCAGCCATCTGTCATGTTACACTAATCCTAGGCAAGAAAGCCAACTGAAGAGAAAATAAATACCTTTCATGTCTATTAGCCAAATATTTGTATTAAAAAATGAAAGTATTAAACTCTAACTAGAGAAGCTAATTATTTGAAGTGAATACTCCCATCTCAGCAAACTGCATACTTGGAATGTATTTGTCTTTTTACCTACTGAAGGTATGTTTTATCATGAACATATGTTTCAAATTCTGATCTCTTGCTGCATAGTGGTAGATAAGGATGTATCCCCCCAAGTAGTGACTTTTCTCAGGACCTGCTGGCTGAGATCTGCCAGGTACCATGTAGCTGCATGAGTGTTCTGTGCTGCTCTGTTGCAGTAAATGGAAGTTTCCAAGGATCTAGAAGAGAAGAATTTACTCTCTCCATCACAGTCAGTGCTGGCAATCACTAAGGATTGTGTTTAAATGAAAATAACATCATAATAAAATGTTTAAAAAGCCTAAACTACGCCAGCTACCTGATTCCCCATAGAGAAGAGAAGGTGTCAACAAGAAAGCCTTCTAACCAAAGATGAAAATGTTGTTATCCATATTTGCTGGTATGCCAACCAATTTTGCTTGAAATTTACAAAGAATGATCAAGTTTTATAAAGCCTATTTGCCACACTGCCTTTTCATTATGTACTGCTTGCCATAACAACTTACATCTTCTGATAACACATTTAAATAACTGTCATCAATTTTGACACATGCTTGAAAATCAACATAGCAAACTGCTTATGCTTAGCTAGACATATTTAAACATTTTAAACTGTACAAAGCCATCAACATCAACTCAATATTGAACCTGACTCTTCTGGTGAACAGTCTTTCTTCAACTATTATTTATTTGTCAAAACCAATATTTTTGAGTGAATGTAGTAATACCACTGAGAGACTTGGATAAGGTTGTTTGGTGTCAAGATAACATTTTTAATTAATAGGGGGAGAGAAACAAAAGCTGATGTCACAGTTATACACTAGTTTGGCAGCTGATGTCAGATCTCAGAAATCCATGTTCAAATCTCTGTTTTTCTTCCATTGCCAAGATGATACTAAACACTGTTTGTCCAGACCACCTGGAAACCTGGAATAATTTTCTTTTATTTGCTCTGTAGAAGTAATATAATATTTTAAAAAAGAGTTAATCTCATTCTCCTACTACTGGTGAAAGACAGAAACCCTAGTTAGCCACATCCTCTTTCACCTCTATTAATGGTTTATTTGATACCTGAAGCATAATGTTTATCTTAAAAACCAACAAAAACATCCCCATAAAAAAGTTATGCACTTATGATATTTTTAAATAGTAGAAGGAAAAATTTACAAAACTGAGGTTATTTTCATTTTGGAGCAGAGGTTGGATGCAGGCTCTTTCTGAGGTAAATAATGCCTGCAGTTGGATGAAAGGCAAAATTTTTAGTGGTGCTTGATCATGTCATCTAATGAAAAGATGATGGCTCTCAGCTTAAGGGATTATTTCTTCACACTGTCTGAAGTTGCAAGTTTCTTAGCATTTTTTTTGATTGAACTGTAGTTTTGAGAGAATGTTGAATAAGTGAGAGTTTTACAGTTGTGTAAATAAGTAGCTGTTTCAGTGGCCGAAGTCAATTTTTCAACAGTGGAAAATTAAAAAGTTCCTCTGGGACAGAGGCAACTGCCACTGCTGCGCTTTCAACTTGGCATGGGAGGAAATAACTAATGGTCTGCAATGGGCTGAAAGAGCTTACAAACTGTTCAGGTAATCTCTTCAGATAATTTGTCCATTGTGATCTTTACTTTCCAGCTTCCATTTGGACTGGTAAAAAATTTTCAGCTATTTTGTTGTCAAAAAGCAGACGTCTAGGTTGGGCAGAGAAGAAAGCAGCATATTAGTACAGGAAATGTAAATTGTCATAGATGAGACCATTTTCAAAATGAAAGATATTTCTTTATGATTTATTTTTTACAGTTCCCTTTAAAGTAGCTGAAATGAACAGTAGGGTAAGAAGCATATACAAGTGAATTTACTTAAAAAGAGTTTGAAAAAGAATTTTCAGTTAGATTAAGATTAAATCAACTCAGAGAATGTAGTAGGAAGGATGTAGCATCATCCTAGCATGTTTTTGGCTATTTACTCATTAGGAGGCACTCCTATACTAAAAAGACACACTAGACAGATAAATAGCAATGTGTAAATATTCACTGCTGCATAAATTTAGGGAGAAAAAAGACATTACTGAAACCTGAAGTTCTTTATTGAATAATTTACTTTGTCATCATAAATGTATTGCTATATTGCCTTACAGTGCAACTACTGGAGAGATGTGTTGATAAAGCCCAGTCCCAAGAGGGCTGGCTGAAGAATGATCAAAGCTTGGATTAAATTTATTCATTTATTTAGGTTGTTTTTGCAACTTTGTTTTGGTTCCTGAAATTTCTTATGAATTTTACAAAGACTGTCATAGAATGTTTTTAGACTTTTCTCCCTTTTCATTTAGTTTCATGGATAAATGTAATTTTTCCACAGAAAATGGAAAATACCCATTCCTGTAATGGGTCTGTGGTGAATTCTGATATTTGGGGTATTCAAATGCAGAAGACATTTGATGCTCTTACCCTCTACATGGAATTCTTCATGTAAGTAGTTCTTGACTTGAGTGCCCTCTTTGATGGTGTTGAAGTCCTATACACTTAGTGATTGAAGCTTAGAAAGCTCACTGAAGAAAAGGCATCTGGGAAAATGTTTATCCCTTCTTCGAGTGTGGTGGACTTCCAGAACTTCTTGTAGGTGGCCAGTTCTTCCAGTTTGCTGTGTCATTAGGTAAGTATATAAAAAAATTGGAAATTTTCTTCACTGATTTTCCTAAGTGGTAAGACTTTAATGCTGCCTGTACTCCACTTGTATCAGTTTAAGGAGAATGAATAAGGCCACCTCCAGTTCCCACACTCCAGAGGATAATTCTAAGAGGGCAAGACTCTTCTTGGTAACTTGGTAATAAAAGTTTTTACTTGAGGTGGAAATGACCTTGACAGGCTTGAGAGGTGGGCCCAAGCCAACCTCATGAAGTTCAACAAAGCCAAGTGCAAGGTCCTGCACCTGGGTGGAAGCAATCCCAAGCACAGACACAGGCTGGGTGGAGAGTGGCTTGAGTGAAGCTCCGTAGAGAAAGACTTGGGGGTGTCAGTTGATGACAAACTCAACATGAGCCAGCAGTGTGCACTCGCAGCCAAGAAGGCCAACCAAATCCTGG
>VZTY01008131.1:0-10998 GCA_013400935.1 Turnix velox | reverse complement strand
ACATAAGAAAGAAATTCTTTACAGTGAGGGTGGTGAAATACTGGAACAGGTTGCCCAGGGAGGTTGTGGATGCCCCCTCTCTGGAGGTGTTCAAGACCAGGCTGGACAAGGCACTGGGCAGCCTGGTCTAGTGGGAGGTGTCCCTGCCTATGGCAGGGGGGTTGGAACTCGATGATCTTTAAGGTCCCTTCCAACCCAAACTATTCTATGATTCTATGATTCTATGACAGTCTGCTATAACTCACCACAACCCAAGTGCAAAGCATCCCAGGGTGGATTGACTGGTGAGAAACTGTTCAAGGCTTTAATATTTTTGTACAAGAGGATCACATCATGCTTTCAGCAACAATTATTGCTTATTTGAGTTGGATTGATTTCCAGACACATAATATTTTATCATACTTGAAACTGGACTCAAATTTCTAGTCGGTTTCAATGAAAAATCCAAGCAGAGATATCCTATTTCCAGTAGCAGAGGATGTTTGATTTCATTCTCAGCTAACCAGAATACTTCCCTTGACTGTAAATAAAAGACTACTAAAAATTAGGAGAGGCATTTTTCAAAACCTTTCTACCAAACTTTTATTCATTGGTTCACCTCAGCTGAAATCCTAATAAGTACAATACTATTGCACAGTTGGCTGTAAAATATGTTTTAATTTTTCCAAGTGAAAGAAAAATTAGTGAGAATTGCTTTCAATAAATGCAGCATATTTACATGTTTTAAAATAATATATACCTTTTTGTATATAATCACACAAAAGTATATATTAAAAAGCATATTTCTGGAGAATAGAGGAAAAACATACTGAACTTATCTGCATATTTTAATATAGAGGTGCTCCTATTTCCTTTCAGCACCTGCAGGAGATACCTTCATGAAGGTCATTCTCCTCAGGGATTTTTTTTCTGAAGTCTTTAACTTCAAGGGGATGTTGTTTGATGCAATCTCTACACTCATTACATCTTTGCTGTTTACTTTCTGGTTAGTAGTTTGTTTTAATTTTGCTATTACATATGTTTCATTTTACTTGTTTTTCACTGGGAGAACAAGAGAGGAAAATCAGTGTCTTTAGGCATAGAAAATAATCATGTAGCATTGTTTTTCCAAGCATGAAAAACTGCTGAATTGAAATTCATTATGTTACTGCAAACAGAAGCACCTTGGAGTGGTCTGATGAGAACTGATGTTGATTTGATAGAGTTCTCAGCTATTCAGAGCTGCTTTATCCATCTAAACAGTGCACTTCTTTCTTTTTTTTTTTTAAAAGAGTTTTCAGCTTTGTTCATATTTTATTTGCATTAGAAATTTAATTGCTGCTGTTTCAGTTGGGAAGATACTGGGTTAGTACTGAGTGTTTTGGGAAGAATTTCACTGTGAGAGTAGGTTATAGAGCTGTTTGCTACATGTCTGGAACTACCAGGAGGCAGTGCCTTTTGCTTGTTAATGATGTGCCTTTCCTATGTGTCTATGCCAGGATTTGAGAATTCAGTGAGACAAATATTCAGAGAAGTGAATTTCTGCTTCAAAAAACAGGTGAATTCTTTCAGGGCTGACATATCCTAGGTAAGATTGCTTGAGAGAAAGCAAATTTTTTTAATATTGTTTAAACTGTTTACTTTGTTAAAATATCAACTTGATTTCTATTTTATATCTGTTCAAAAGGAATGTTATAGAGAAGACAGGCCAGGAGCATTGCAGTAGAAGTTGTCAATAAGACCAGCCCTCCCATATAGTTGAAATATACAATTTTATGGGCAAATCTGCCACAGAGAGAAGAGAAAACTTAAGTACAGGACCTAACCAACACATTGTAGCAAGAGATCTGAGGAAAAGTCTGGTCCCATTTTATATTTCTCTTGTTTAATAATGGCATACACTGACTAAACAGCTGATCTTAATGATTCTCCCTTTCATGCTGCTGCAACAATCAAACCCCTTTAACAATCTAAGTACATCTTCAGTTAGACCTTACAAAACCAGTAAGTGCATGTTGGGAATCTCTTGTCTAGAGACTGAAAGGCAACTAAAAGTCCTGTTTCTTTTATTTGCTTGTATACAAGAAGTCTTAAATAAAAACTGTCGGAACTGAGAACTGTTGTCTGAAAATCTGGCAAGCATTTTCCTTGGAACATTCACTATATCCTGTTTCTAAATAAAATCATGTCTTTGTGAGTATCTGTTGTGAAATTCAACAGATTATCAGCAGAAGGACATCAGTTCAAAGCAGCAACTTAGAGTAAATTCTTTTCAAAATCAATGCTTTTGTTTCTGCATACCTTTCTTTGTAAAGTAGTGTCATGTGCCATTCAAAAATGCGTTTCAGTTTTAAGTAAAGTCTGCAATGAAACACCTTGTTCTTTGCTTCTCTCTTCCATTTTAACCAGATGCTCCAAGTAATTATACATCTAACAGAGAAAAGTAATACTGATACAAATGGTGATCCTATCTCCAGCTCTAAAGGATTGCTGAAAGATTGAAGCTGAATTTAAAAGGAAAAAAAAAAAATTAAATCCTGTCCTGCGTAATTTATAAACCAGGACATTTGGTATTAATTTGCCTTCTGCAAAATGAACCCATCCCAACTTTCAGGAAGGTGTCCATGCTAAACAGAGAGATACTCTGTGGAAGCCACAATCACACTTACAGCCAACTTGGGTTCAAGTCCAAATGTTAAAATGTTCTTTATCCAACTAAAAGGGGGACTTTTTAATAAATTCTGGAACATCTTTCTGCAATAATCTCCACATGTACTTCTTATAAATGTAAACATTAGCTGTTGCTATGCCCTGATCTTATTTTAACCTGAACCGTATTTACTATACCTAAGGATAATTCACATGGAGCAAAGAGCTCTAATATTTGTATTTTAGAATAAATATTATGAATATCTCTCTCAGGGGAAGAAAATGTTTAGATAACCTGCCTTTCACACAGAAAAGCTGGCTGCTGAACCTTCAAGCCAGCAGTTCTTCCCTGTCTTTCTAAGTGAGAGACAGTCAAACATATGAAAATGCAGTGCCTCCTGGCCATACTTAAGAAACCCCATTTCTTTGTGAAAAAGGGAGAACGTATGGAAGCTGTAAATAAATTATGATTGCCAAAGATCAGAGGAATTTTTACACAAGACCAAAGCAACTTAAGCTCATTCTTTGATAAAAACCTTTAATAATTCAGCATGGTGGTAATTTTGGTACTGCTAGAATTTGTAACAATTGAAGTGATCTCCAGGTTGTTAGCAGATGATTAAGTTATTACTAGTTGACCTCTGCAGAAGTCATACGATTCAATGTTTAATTTAAGCAATAGATATGACTTTATTTCTAAGAGGCCCCAGAAATCTCTATAGAAACATCATAACTTATTTGATGACGACACAGTGTTCAGTTCTTTAATGAGTACTTTTTGCTCTGATGTCAAAGGCAGCCACTCTGAGCTACTCTTAGTCACATAATTCTGAAACAGGATTTGAATTATAATACCTTAATGATATCAGAGAGAAGAATCAGCATATCTTCTGCTTCCTTCCCAATAGGAATATCTACAATATATATATACTTACAATATATATATACTTACCAAGGAAGGATCACCTCCTTCAAAAACATAGAATCATAGAATACTTTGGGTTGGAAGGGACCTTAAAGATCACCGAGTTCCAACCCCCCAGCCATAGGCAGGGACACCTCCCACTAGACCAGGCTGCCCAGTGCCCTGTCCAGCCTAGTCTTGAACACCTCCAGAGATGGGGCATCCACAACCTCCCTGGGAAACCTGTTCCAGTATTTCACCACCCTCACTGTAAAGAATTTCTTTCTTATGTCTAGTCTAAATCTAGCCCCCTCTAATTTGTATCCATTGTTTCTAGTCCTCCCATCTGATATTATGTTAAAAATTCCTTCCCCTGCCTTTCTGTAGGACCCCCTCAGGTACTGATAAGTTACTATGAGGTCCCCCCTGAGCCTTCTCTTGGGGACTCACACTTAAATATGGATTATGAAACAGGGATATCTATTCCTTCTGTGCTGGAAGATTATTTTACTTTACCAAGTCTCAGGCATTGTGAGCTGGACCTGATGGAGAAGGTTTTTATGCCACTGTCAAGCACACATACATATTTGCAAAGCAGCATCCCAGCACACAGAGCACAGCTCACCCCTTTCTCACAAAGTAGGAGGGAGTACATGGAATTTCACAAAACCAGGAGCATGTGCTTCTTAGTGGGATGGAAATAACCATGGACCATTCTTCATCCTGTGTGCTTTCTCTCTTTCAGATCTCCCACGGTCCTTCATCTTTGATGGGGCTCACCTCACCCTTCAGATAAGGTAATCTTTGACACCATTTTTAGGCAATCATTCTGCCACAACTGTGTTCAGATCTTAAGACAAGAGAAGGGATGCCTCACACATCAGTTTCAGAACAGAGGAGGAGCGCCTCACACATCAGCAACCAGGTACTTGACAGATCCACAAATGTGAGATGGGTGATGATTTGGAATGATCAAGCTCACTGATAGGAACAATCAAATTTGAGAGTTATTATGGGAAAATATTGAACTGGGAAAGTCAGCAAAACTATGATCAGTTCCTGTGAAAATCCAATCTTTCTTTTGACAGATAATGCTCTTTAACTGTGTTTTTCCCTCAGCTGATGTAAACACCAAAACTCCATAGTGGAGTGCTTGATTCCTACCAGCTGAAGATCTGGCCCCAGATCTGATGATGTACTTCCTTTCCAGAATATCGGTTTTTGGTTTTTTTTTTTCTTTTATTCACCTAATGCTAATAATAGCCTGAAATTTTGGAATAGGCAAATGCACTTTTAAGCAAAAGTAAAACATTCAAATTCATACTGCTTGGTTTAAAAAAAAAAAGGAAAGGAAGAAGCAAAGAGAGGAAGAAAAGAGAAAGCCAGCATGAGCACTGGAGAGCTGGCAAAGCAGTGAACTTCCAGATGTGCATCAGTTTATTTTCAGGCAAGGTCAGTTAGCATATTTCTGTTCTGGCATGTACATTTGTCTTCTGAACAGGGTGGAAATTCAACATAATGAGCACCTGATCATCCATTACTAATGAGACAGATATGCCCCGTTATTTAATTTGCTCTTTTATAATTTCATACACTATATATTGCTTAACACTATATAGCAGTCAGTCTAATGGAGAAAGCTTGTCTTCATCCTTTTCTCTCTCCCTGCTAGTAAATGGATTTAGAAAAAGGAATGTAGTCTATTATTCAAAGATGGTTTCTAAGATGGTTCACAACAGGTTAATGAATGATATCTAATACTCATATTAGACCAATCATATTAATAACAGAGAAGAGCACATGAGGGTCATAGTGCTAATTGCATAGGAGGTCCAGCCAGAAGGCATCTTTATCTTAGAATTCAAGACGCACCAAGTTTGACTAATCACCCACAGTGTGTTTGCAATTAAAATAACACTGTATTAACCCTGCCAATGTGAGGTATCAATATTTTATGTGTGGCTTGATGGTTCTAAGCTGAACATTTGTGGTGCTTGATACTGTGCTCACAAGGATAGCACACAGCTCCTGCTCTGCTTAAGACTGATTCCAACTAAGTTACAAATGGGAAAATTAAAAGGTGATATTTTTTACATAAATGTAATTTTCTTGTATAATATTTCAGAATGGTGTTAATATCAAAAAGAAATATTTTTTATCTTAAGTTGTCTCTGGAGGTGTTCAAGACTAGGCTGGACAGGGCACTGGGCAGCCTGGTCTAGTGGGAGGTGTCCCTGCCTATGGCAGGGGGGTTGGAACTCTATGATCTTTAAGGTCCCTTCCAACCCAAACTATTCTATGATTCTATAAAAGATGACATCTTGAACAAAATAGTACTGAAATCAACAGAAAGACTCCTCTGACTCCTTTTGTCCCACCCTGAGTTGAAAGAAATAGAGAGTAATGTTTCCATTTTAACGTGCCCCAAGTGATTGTTGCCCAAACAAGTTCAAAGCAGGCACAGGGCATGTTGTATTAATAACAACTCCATGTATGAGGCACATCTTCACCCAGTTTAAGTCAACATGAGCATCAGGGTATGTGTATTGTGTTAATCATGTGAGCCTCTGTTCTACACATGTGAAATCTACAAAGTGGTTGAACTTTCAGGCTGAGCTCCATTTCCCTAATGTGTTTGTCAAAGAGGAAAAAGCTGTCGTTTTCTCCTTAGCTCACATCCCTGAGTTCTTCCTGATACTCTGCCCAACTCTCCTTTAGATCTGGTTTTCATTTGCATCACCACTAGTATATTTGTGATAGCTCATCTGTAGCAAACACAGCAGCCATTGTCTGGAAACCCACTCAAACTTCATCATTTACAGCTTAAAAAAATTAAGTACCCTCTGTTTCCTTCCCACAAACTTTGATGGGTGTTCAGGGTACTCCAAATTCCCAGTTCAAATGCCCAGAATCATTGCATAACTTTCTAGATTTTTCTTTAAAAGAAGTGTTTCTCTGAGAGACAGGTGCTTTTTGAATTCCACTGTGTTACAAAGTAAAAACTGCAAGAGTCTTGAAAATACCTGTTCACAATGAACCAGCACTAGCTCCTTTGTTAGATCTCAGATGTTTTATGATATGGTTTTGTGACAATGTTTTTTTATATATATAGATATTATTCTTGTTAGTAGTCTGAACACTTTCAAATATTTGTCAATTGATGGTCTCTACATAATGGGTACAATCCATACCTGGGTCAGACCTTCCAGTTCAGATACAATAGCTTGGCTCCTGGAGCTGTGATTTTTTTCATGTAATAGATTTGTAAAGAGCTGAAATGATGCCAAGTAGACTTAAATGGTTTTTCTCAGCTTTTGCAAACAGTTGTACCTCTGTTTGAATCTTCTGCAGACAGAATTATATAAAGTTATTTCAAGTTTTAAAGAACATATTGAGAGAAGACTCTGACATAGTAATAGTAATAGATTTTCTTGTTAGGGCCCTGTATTCTTGTGTCTTGTATCTACCTTCTTCAGAAATGCCTTACTGAAAATTCCCACAATTATAAATTTAACTGAGGCTTTAAAACCACAGACAATACAGCATAATATTCATTTTTAGTGAAGCAAACAGGGTTCATATAGATCAGTAGCTACTGGGTTATACTGTACAATAGATCATGTGCTTCAGAGCATCAATGGAGAGTCTGCAGAAGACAAAAATAGGATAGATAATTTTAATTTCTGATCAAGGAATACATGATTTCTACTGATAATCAGATCAGTTTCCTAAAATAGATTGTCAATACAGGTGGCCCATTTGTGTCTTTTTTTCTAATGAATGGTTACTGTAGTTTGCTTGAAGGAGAGACTAAGCCACTCAATGAAATGTTAAAGCATTCAAAATTCTGTGTGAAGACTCAAATGATGCAAAAACCTTAATAATATGCTAGATCTAAAGTCAGTAAGTGAAGGAGAATGGAGTGAGGCATCATTTTCTCTCTGTGTATATGAGTTTATGTAACTGTGCATTTGGCAGCACCTTCAGCCTATTGCTGGTGGTGAGAGTCACTTCCAAAGGACGACAGAGTCAGAGCATGGAAGACAGCAAACTGGTGGGTACTGGGTAACAATCACAATAGTAGTATACTCAAAACTTTTCAGAAAATAAGAAAGAGTTCAGGAAATGCATTGAGCAAGAAAGATTAGTTTTCTAAAGAATGCTTATTGAGACACAGAATTATTTCAGATTTTGCTGTTAGTTTGTTTTTTTTTCTCTTTTTTAACTTCAATATTGTTAGGATTGAAAAAAAACTCCAGTGGGAAGTAGGTCAGTGAGCAGAGGTCTTGTTAACATTTATTAGCATATACCTCATCTACTCAGCCTCTTTAACAGCAGTTGAGCAGAGAAAAGAGAGCATATGCCAGCCTTGAGCTAAGAAATTCACTGTGTGGCTGTTGATGAGTGGATCGCTCTCTAAAGTGCCTGATG
The DNA here is from genome assembly GCA_013400935.1 of Turnix velox. Classification (NCBI taxonomy): domain Eukaryota; kingdom Metazoa; phylum Chordata; class Aves; order Charadriiformes; family Turnicidae; genus Turnix; species Turnix velox. The sequence continues at coordinate 3,035 of VZTY01008131.1, read as the reverse complement.
AATTAGGCATAAAGATCTGCATGATGAGGAGGGTTCATTAGCATGAGCTCCCTCTCTCTGCCTCAAATCATGCATCCCCAGACTGTGGGATGACTAAGGGGAGAGGGAGAGTGTCCAGCTTGCCCCTTGCTAAATGGGTGGTGAAGGCAAGGAGCAGAGCTGTGCTCCCACTGTGACCTGGGTTGCAGAGCATGATGTGCTGCAGACCCTTCAAGCCCTTTCTCATTAACCCTGCATAGTTCCAAGCAGTAAAATTTGCAGAGACTCACAAAAATCCTTACAAAATCATTACAAGTTACTTGTTTTGCTTCTCAGTATTTTTTGAAAATTTATTTAACCTTCTGCCATCTACAGAAAAATCTATAGGTGAACATGGATATTTCCTGTTTACTTGTGGCCTAGAAATTCTGTGTTACAACAACAGGGTTTAGGCTCTGTTTGCCACCTGCAGATATTGGGTGTCTGTAGTTCTTGTGGACCCTGCAGGATCTCATCTTGTGTAATCCCTACTAGTGATGTCCTGGGGAAAAAGCTGCATCCCTAGATTATATTTCTTTTCAAAGGATCATCAGACTGGGTAGGCATGAGTTGGTGCTGTTTTGTGTTGCTGCAATCCAATGTAAATTTCATGGGAAGAGAAAGGATATCTCTGGAGATCTTGTATGCCAGGATAAATGAAAAACTAGCCCAGTGTTTCTTACTTCCCACTTCTATCTAAAAATGCAAGGAGCTACTTTGCAATCTTGTTAGCAGTGTATTTATATTCTGTAGTGTTTTATTACATTCAAATTTTATTCCTAGGCACTATTAATAAAAAGTTCCCAAAATGTCTGGTAAATTATATCTGAGCTTCATCTAAAGTACATGAAAAGGAATGTCAGATTTAAAAGTAGGCAGAAGAGAGATGCTGAAACAGAATTTACTTCAAATGCACACACTTTATTTAGGGAAGGAAGACTCATAACCATTCATTTTATCAAGAGAACTTTATAAAATGTAGTTGCAACTGAACTGTCATTCATTGCATTCATTGATATAGCTATAAAGCTTCGAGTCTATCTAATAGATATTATATAGGTTTAGTATCTAATTAGTATATCTAATACAGACTTATTAGTCTCTCTGAAGCACTAACCTAGGCTGTGACACAGGAAATTCTGATCTCCAAATGTAAGCAGTCACTACAGTGTGCACCTTCTGTTTTGCTTGCTTCAACTTCTAAAGTAATTTGAGGTCATAGCACTCTTGCCTTCTTCCACACACTTCTGTATTTCTGTTCCTTAGACAAACTGAAAGATAATCACACAAAAATACCCTTTGTGTTTAGCCTAGTTAAAGCACCAGAAAGATAAGTAAAATATATGCCTATGAGAACGTGGGAAGTCTGGAATAACCTTTTTTTCAGAAGAATTATTTTGAATAGTTCTGAAAACCACAATTAGATAACAGGGGTTGAATTCTATCTCTTTTTAAAGGGTTTGGAAATCTTAGTTTCTGGAATTGTGCAGAATGAGACATCTAACTATCTGTGGTGCCTTTGAGAATAATTCCTTTTCATTTTAGCATAAACTTAAAACAAACTCAGTAGAAAAATCTGGGATCCAGGGGTGCTTTTTGTCATGATGACACAGTTTATATGTACTGTATGAGGCTCATGTTTCCAAGGGAGATTAGGATGTTCTGAGTTATATCAATCTGTGTTTACATTTGGATATTTTTATACATGGATTTATTTTAGTATTATACACTGCACTGCAAAACATAGCTGGCCTTTTCCCACCCAATTTAAATTCATTCAATGAATACGTGAACTTAGCAACTGAGGTTTTCCGAAGTTTTCTTTTGGATTTTGACCATTTGGGAGATATTAATGTAATCTAATGCAGTTTTTTTCTGAATAACATCCTAGCTAAATTTTTAAAGTAGGCTAAACTGAACTGTGAATTCAGTTATTCGTGCAGTCCCAGTCACCCTGAAAAAAGTTCTGTCCCACCACAGCAATATTAGAACAGTAGAATTTTGTATGTTGTGTCATTATATGTGTATAAAATATAGGATTCCTCAACTCTCCCAGCAATAAGTAGAAGTTTTACCACAGATTCTTTTTTATGTGTGACGATTCTACATTAGTTTGTATCTGAAAAATCAGAAAGGGAATAGGAAACTGTGATCACAGCAGAGAACTCAAATTGCATATTAAATCTTGGAAAGAATGTTTCTTTTTTATTATATTAGATATTAGTCTGAAAGAAGGAGTGCAATACTTTTATTAAACTAAAATAAAGGAGCATTCATCCATAATTCTCAGCTTAATAAAATGATTTCAAAATGCTGCAAAGACTATCTTAAGTATTATTTTGAGCCATCTTCTAAAGCACAGTGTTAGAAGTAATGTTTCTGTCTGACTCCATAGTCTGAACAAGAGGAGCTGCCTGCTACAAAATGTGATAACTACCTGTACTGTCAAAACATCCTCAGCAGGCACTTCTTTCCAGTACAACTCACAACATGTTATTATCACATCATTTTTTCCTAGTATTTTCTCTTTCTGGCGTTATTGAAAAATAAAGTAGAGCAATATTCTGCTTCACTTGTCCAGCACAGAAAAAAAAACTTATTGTACCTACCAACTCCAGTGGTAATGCAGGACCTTGTGAACAGCTGTTGTTGAAGGGTCACAGTTGGGAATTTTCTTAAGAATGTTTTTTCTCAGAATACACTGGTTTGTTGAAAGTGAAATGTTTTTTCAGGATGCTATGTACCTGTTTTAATAAGGCAAGGATTCCTTATCAGGGAAAAACAGAGACATGCGCTGACTTACTCTGTTCATCTTCTTGTTTAGGATATTTAAATTCACAAACTGAGTTTGGAAACAGCTTAACATTTGATGTACCATTATTTCATCAAGTACCATAGAACCATTTCAACTTGTACTCACGGTTTAATGGGTGACACAGGGAGGCTCTGACTGTGCATCTTCATGTAGAGTGAAGCATGACACTACCATCCTACAGAGTAGCATAGAATCATAGAAT
>VZTY01008129.1:132762-147070 GCA_013400935.1 Turnix velox | reverse complement strand
TTTTTTTTTTTTTTTAATTTCTTTTTTTTTTTTTTACCTTTTTACTGCTGTCATTTTTTGTGCTTGTTTTTTTTTCCCAGTGAGGGTTGTCGGCGAGAAAATACAATGAAGAATGTTGGATGTCGCAAGTATGCATTTAATTCCCTGCAACTGAAGGCTTTCCCAAAGTATTACAGGCCTCCAGAAGGAACTTATGGAAAAGTTGAAACATAAGCATACCATGTCCTTTATTTAATTGCTGTTCCATTAAAACGTGTGGATGCACTCTAGATTAAGACCTGATTTTGTCATCCAAGAAGAGATTAAAAATAACCTTTTTTGTACATTTTCTCTAGGTTATACAGAGCATGTTACTTACAGAATCGGAATCTATAGTCACAGTTACTCTGACACCTTAGCTTGAGAATAGTGTGATGACTCTGCCCATTAAAATAGCCTTCAGTGTATGTAAGATGAACAGGTTATTGTGCTACTCAATAATTACCTATTTGCAAATAGCTAGGTACCTCCTGGATGGGCAAGGACTGGAGGGATGGCATTTAGGCAGCTGTGTTCGCTTCACATCTTTTTATATCGAGTTGACTCGAGGTTGAGCTTTTCATAAACTTTTTAAAACCGTGAGTGGAACTCAAAAAGTGTAAATAAAAAGGGATTGGGTCCTAGGCAGTCTTAAGAACTGTAGAATGCATCGTTACAATCAGAAGTTTCACTTAAAAAAAAAAATACAGCCAGCACGATAAAAGCCAGGAGTATAAATTGTACTATATAGAAGGTGCCATCTTCATGTATGATATTTAAGAATGTATAAAAGGCCAGACATATGAGTTCTGGTCTCTAGTTCTGCCCAAACAAAACAGATTCCTGTCATTTTTGGCAGATAAGCACCTGAGCACACATCTTAACTGGTTTTAAAAACCATCTAATGATCTCTAGAGGTTCCTTCCAACCCCTATCCTTCTGTGATTCTGTAACATACTGATGCTTAACCATTAACGCCAGCAACAACTCTCTCTGCTGCCCTTCCCTATTATGAGGCAAGTGCAGCAAGTTCCTAATGTTGCACATGACGTGTTCAGTTTGTTCCATGGTATTGTATATTTATTAATACATTATTACCTATATTTTTTATATCACTCTGGACTGTAAACATTAGTAATTTAAAATTGGTGTTTGATTTGTTTTTCCCATATCAATTTTGTGTGGTGACACAAAAAGTACACAAAGTGCCCAGTGCATCCCTGTTATACCCCAAACTGGCTTCTGTTTTCCTTCCAATTTTACCTGGCCAGATGCTTAGAATCCCATGGGGAAAAATATGGCTCTTTTCAGGGTATTTCTGAGGAAGGCAGGGATGTCATCCACGTGGCTAGAAAAAAACTGCTCATGGATTTCTGCTGATGTGTGAAAATCACAGATATGTTCTTGCTCATGATTAAGGAGATCAGTTTGATAAGGTTTGATAGCACTTGATTAAAAAGCGTTCAACAGATCTCCTCAGAAATAATCTCCCAGGAAACGCTTTTGAAGCTAAGAGCCCTTTTTAAAAAGCAGCTAAACATTAATTTCCACATTTTAACAGGATTCAGTAATTGCCAGTTAGCTTCGTTTAACACACCATGCCCTTTCCTTCTTGGTTTCCAAGGAAGTAAGTTTTAGACTAGAAAAAACTGCCCGTTTATTCTTGTGAGAGCAGCAACAGCCAGGTAAGTATATGGCTGTTTTTCTGGCTTCTTTCTCCCTCTCACTGATGTTTGTCTGTGCTGTCACTGCTCTATCAATCAGCCATGTCCATTCTGCTCCCATGTAGCTTTGGGGGTGCCAGGTTCTAGCAGTTTTTGCATTTTGCTTTTCACAGTGTGCCACTGAGCAGCACCTCACAAAGCCAGGGCAGAGAGCTCTGCTCGACTAGGTTGTTACTGTTATCTCAGTCTCTCCAGGATAACAAAACACCAAATTGGTGAACCTACACTCCAGGTCTGAACAAGTCATCTACAGTAGAACAGTCCCCTGGAAGTTTTACAAAGCCTGTTCATCACCAATTAATCAACAAGTGTTAATTTTATTTTGTTATTTTTTTTTGCTGCTGTGTAAACCAATACACGGTGGAAAACTTTTCAGTGGGATCTCTTCAGACATGTTAACTCCATAAGCTCTGCTCAACCTTCGGTCCCTGGCCCATTGTTAAATGCTAAATTTATTTTTGTATAAACTACACTCTTTATATCCCTTAGTTTTTATGAGTTGATAATTTTATTTTGTATATATCAATCCTACTTAATTGTATTTTAAGTCCTGTATTGTTACACCTCATCCTCCAGCGTTCAGCTTCCCAAGAGAATGACATGCCCCCCTATGGCAGGGGGGTTGGAACTCGATGATCTTTAAGGTCCCTTCCAACCCAAACTATTCTATGATTCTATGAGGTCTTTTGTAACAATGAGCAGAGCCACCCTCTGGGGCTGTGGCCACCAATCATTAGATCTGCTCTAGAACTTAGCAATCTTTTATTTATTTTGTACACCAATGTAAAGAGAAAGAGTCGCTGAGTTTTTGTATGTGCATGGGTTTTCTGATCAGCTTTTTTAAAGTGGTGGAATACTGCATTCTTTTTTTGTTTAAAATACTCTGATTTCAGGATGCTTCTGTGTCAAACCTTGTTGACATTTTAGGTAGATGATGTGGTGGGTACATGCACACCGAGGGGCTTGTTTAAAGGGTGCAGTGAACAGTCTGATCTCGAGCAGTTCATTGACAAAGAAAAAAAAAACTGTGAAACTTGAAATCCACGTAGGACGCTTCACGAGGGGTGAAGTAAGCTTTTCTGTTGCACAGGAGAGGAAAAAAAAATAAGGATTACTGTAAAATGAAGTTCTGTCTAATGTTCTTTTTTGGAGTACATTTTTTTAAATTATAAGACATACAAAGGTAAAAGAAAAAAAACAACAAAAAAACCCCTGTTGCCAAGTATGTTCTGTGTATGTTCTGTGAAAGTACCTACAGCACAGTTGCCTTTTGTTTCATTTCTACATGTAAAATTATTGTATAATACAACACTGTTTTGTCCCAACACAACTGTATTTGCCAAGCTTTGTGCATTGAAATATTTTTATTTATTTGGGTTTTTTGAGCAGTATTAATATATCATAAACATATGGCTACTGTTTTATATATTCCAGTTCATCCAATCCATGTATGCTGTAAATGTGCTAGTCTTTAGGATGAAAACCAATAAAGAACTGACATCAATAACAAATGGGTGCTTACTTTTAATGCCTTTGTGGTAAATTAATATAAAAACTTTCAGGTTTCCTGACTCAATAGGCTCTTTCTGTTGGAGAATATATTGAGCTAAGTTGTGTATGGAGCAGGACAGGTTTAGATCAGACATTAGGAAGAAGCTCTTCACCATGGTGGGGTGGTGAGACACTGGCACAGGTTTTTCCAGAGAGGAGGTGGAGACCCCATGCCTTGAGACATTCAAGGCCAAGCTTGATGGGAGGAGAAAGGGGATGATTGGTTGGTTCATTTATAGATAGTTTGATGGAAAAAAAAAAAAAATTGAAATAAATAGTTTTATTATGTTCATATTGTTTTGCATGTCATGATACTGAGACCAAAGAGAAATTAGTCCGATTTGACTTAAAGGATACCCCAAATTGTGCACTTTCACCACTGCACTGCAGGCACTTTCCAGTTCCTCTTAGGTTAGGATTCTTGGCCCATTACTGTTGAGGAATGACAGCTGTATGTACTGACAGTAAGAAAAGTTGGCTCAATTTTTTTTCCCCCAATGTATTACTCGTTAAAAAAATAAAAGAAAAAAATTGTTACGACATGACATGAGCTGAAATTATTTTTTTGTCCCCAGAGTTTCAGCAAGAAATCCCAGAGGAACTGTTGAGGGCAGCTGGCATTGCTGGGATGGCCTCGATGCTTCCTGTAGCCACAGAGGGGTGCTGTTCAACTAAATAGCAAGGCTCTCATTTTTCTCAGGGAGAAAGTGGCATTACTCGAATTTATTAAATTAGGGGAAGTGTTCTCAAGTTTATAGATTTAATCAGAATTCCTGAAGGCCCCTTTTTCTTTTTTTTTGTCTCCCCATGAGTTAACAGTGCTGTGTAGGCCGAATCAGTGACTTTTCATAAGGAGGCTCCATTTAAAAATCAAAGCCAGCATGAATAAATACAGAAGCTCTCTGGTGCCAAACCTGCTGAGCTCAGCAATATCCAGTTTTTATTGGTCTACTATATATGCAGCACACGGATTTTTCTCATTCCATGCCCCTGTAAACATGGAGTCAACTCACAGCCAGTGCCTGGGTCCCACATTTGCACATCTGAATTTAAGCTGTGCCTAACAGTGAGACATTCTGGAGGTTCTCTTGTTGCAGAATGGATGGCTGCTTTCTGTTTGACCTGTGATGAGTTACCCTGTTGGAGTGTTTCTCTAGACCGTGGAGTTCAGCTGCTTCAAAGAAAGGAACTGTCTTGATTCCCCTCCTTTTCTCACACATCATTAACTTTCTAAACACGGATGAAGTGCCTTCCCTCCCACCTCAGTATTGTGAAGCATTATGATACTCCATTCTGCCATGGGCTTTGCTGAGTTTAACTGATGCATTAAGGCATTACTGGTATTTTTTTTAAGCCCTGTCAATATTTACACCCTCTCCCTTTCCTTGAATTGGAGGCTGAAACTTCAGCTACAGAACAGAACCTGATGGACAGGCTAAAGTGAGCAACGTCTGGCTGAGAGCTCTGCAGCAAAAGTTCATAGAAACAGAATCACAGAATGACCCGGGTTGGAAGGGACCTCAAGGATCATGTAGTTCCAACCCCCCTGCCTAGCAGGGCCACCAAACAAACACATTTACTAGATCAGGTTGCCCAGGGCCCCGTCCAACCTGGCCTTGAACACCTCCAAGGACGGGGCATCCACAACCTCCCTCGGCAGCCTGTTCCAGGACCTAACCACTCTCCTAGTAAAGAACTTCCTCCTAACATCTTCCCTCCTTCAACTTGGATCCATTTCCCCTAGTCCTGCTATTGTCAGCCCTTTCAAAGAGTTTACTCCCTTCCTGGAAACATCTGTGTTGCTGGTTTGGAAAGAGACTTGAGTGAATTATTCCTTTCCAAAAAAAGATTCCTAGTTTATACAGCACAACAGGGAATACCCCTGTGAGCCACAGGCTGCATCTTGTATCATCTCACGCACAACATTGCGTAGAATCTAGAAAGTAGGGACTTTCTAGACTTTTCCCTGTTGCCAAACCCTTCAGGGTTTTACTGGTAATTAACTGGAACAGTAGTGACAGGCTTTACCATGAGGATGGGTGATACAAAGCTCAAGGGAATAAAAGGTCCATGCCCCTTCCCAAAAGGCTACAACTGCCAGTGAAGGAGCATTTTGGTCTCCCCTCTGGTTCCAGCTTCTGTGCTTTTTCCTCCCAAGAGGCAGTGAGCCACCCTCCCTGGCTCCTACTGTCTTCTACATTGACATAAAGTAGGCAAATGTCCTCTCCTCAGTGAGCATTGCCATTCCTGATACTAACTCCAGTGGGCAAATCAGAACCTGCTCCAGGTGCTCACTTTCCCAGTGCACTTGCTTCCCAGGAAGTTCCTTGTAACTAATCCAAAATACTGTGAGTGACTTCATCCTAACATGGACCCATTCCAAAAAAAAAAAAAACCCAAAGCGCCAAGAAAACTTTCCACAACAGCAAATTTACTTTTTTTTTTTCCTTGAGAATATTTTATGAGCCCCAGAATTAAAACACGACCAGCCTGTACCTCCTTCCCTGAGGCAGATGTCTCTCCCCCTATGTTCTCCCCAGCCAATTCCTTTTGGCTCTCATAGGATGCCCGACTCCAGCTCCTGTGCCCTGTTTAAGGCAAGTAATTGAAATGTGAAGGTTTTTTTTACAGGTTGGAAAAAGTCCATCTCAGACTCGGGAACAGTCTGTTTGCTTTAACTCCTGTAAGTCCTCTGTGACGTGTATCCCCAGTGAATCCTGTTCTTGCAGATGCCCCATTCAGTTCTCACTGACACTGAAAGACTACTTGAGTATTATCTTGTAAAAACTTCAGGAGAAACAGAGCAATTACCCTGAAGCTCCTGTACTATTCCTTCTTCACAAGACTCTGATTCAAAATTTGCTTTGCAGTGGGCAGACTGAAGTCAGGTCTTGGATGCCACGTGGTTCCTGAAGGACCTGAAGGATCACCTACTTGGTGATCCCAGCTTGACAAAAATTCCTCATGGGGATTTCTTTCTGATGTGTCCGTAAAACCTTTCTTGACACTTCCTTCCACTTTTTTACATTTCCCTTGTATGATGGAATCTGCTGTTTAAGGTCAACTGATTCAACTGATGTTTTTGGACCTGGGCACTTACCTTTACACAGCTCTATTCCAGAAAGAAAAAAATTTCTTCAGGATAGTCCTCAGCTTCTAGAAAATATAGAAATACTGCTTCTTAAGACTCTCCATTTTTATTATTCCCCAGGAGTTTCTGTGAGTACTTCAATGCATTTTCTCCCTGGATCTTACAGATACTTGTGGCTTTCCTGTCTGGTTGGATGATTTCTTCTTTTTTCTCTCTATTAAAAAAAAAGAACCCTCATACTCCACCTCCTGCTGGATCACATAGCATCTCAATAACAAACTAGTGTTAGTAAGCATGGTTAGCAGTTGTGTTCAGAAGTCATCTTGAAGACTGCTTTAGTATTAACATGATCAAAGCACCATTTGACCACCAAGTCCATCCTTGACCACTATTTGATGAAAACACCAGGGAAAAGACTCAGTTTTTGAAGCAGAACCTGTTCAAAAAGAGTTGACTTTACGCTTTACGAGTTGCAGCAACCATACATCAGAAGCTGGGTTATTCCCAATCCCAGCTCGTGGCTCTCTTGTAATGAACTGACTCAACATGAGCCACATTCATTATCATTTTGTGAGCCCAAAATGCTGAAGCTCAGGAAACTTGCTCATAATTACAGCTTGGCAAAACAGACAAGGCCCAGCCAAAGGTATATTTAGCATAAAACAGCACTCCAGGTGTAGTTTCAGTGACATATTCTTATCCCATGAAGGTGAAGCACTTTTAATTTTACTTCACTTTGGGTCAGAGAGGCAGTTCATGGTCAGCTAGAGAACAGTGAACAACCCCAGTATGATTTTGCTGTGATGCTCCAATGTTAAGAACCTGCTTTTCACTCAAGTACCACATCCTACATCATCCTAAAGGTCTCTCCAGGTTGGTGTTTCTCTCATAGGGCAGTGGTCAAGCCACAGTCCCTACTGCTGCTGACACAGAATTGGGTCCACACTTGTTCACTGGTTCATTCCAAGTGCCTGTATCTGTGGAATAAACATTAGCCATCCTTTGACAGGTATTTTATGCCCTGCTCTGATCCAGTTTTACATGTTAACAGAAGTGCTAATGCCTTTCAAGAACTTTCTGAAACAGAACTCCTTCTAATTAAGCCAATTTCACATGTTAGAACCCCACGTAACTACTGTGGGCTCCCCAATTTTAAGTAACAAGACGGAATTTTTTTCCAGGTTTTTAAAGTCTATTTGCTAAAGAGTTGGCAGAATAGAACTGCCCTTTTGGAGTTCTATTACACTAAATCTATTAAAGAAATGAACAGTAATTATTTCTCTTCCTTGCTGGGAACTGTATTCTCAGTAGCTTCCAGGACTGGAAGAAAAGAGCTGACTCATGGTAGTTTGGCTCTGACAGGTTCTCTGAAGAAATGTTTTAAATTATCAGAAGGGCTGTGACCCTCATTTTCCAGGACAGTTCATCTTCCTGTCTTTTTACTGCAGATGGAACTTCCATCATGATCTCAGCCAGCCTTGTTTATTCTGCTTTTGAAAACACAGTCCACACTTGGTGCTCAGCTTTTACTTTCCCCCCTCAATTCTCTAAACTTGAGTTGTCCTTCCAGCAGGATGCAGTATTTTGAAGTCCATCTAGATTTTTATCCAAGACTTTACCTGTGCACTGCCAAAACCTTGTTTTCTTTTCTTCTGCCTCCTAAGAGGCCTGTCCTATTATTCTGTAACAACTGTAGATGTTTGTGGCTCATCACTCCTTCTTGTTTTCAGCAACAAAGTGTTTTCAATGCATGTAAAGAGCGACTGTAGCATGAATGCTGCAAGTAGACACCTTGGGGAGAAGGCAGCAAAACCTGCATTGTATGTGTCCTTACTGTACAAAGGTTTCACCTAACTTTTCCCCAGATTTTATTTCACCTAAATTCCCTCAATTACAATTAGGGTTTCTCTTTAAGGGAGTTCTTTCGCTTTCTTTAACTTGGCAGAACAGACAGTAGGTGCTCTCCAAAATAACCTTTGAATAGAGGGAAGATTGGCCATTCAGAAACGGGCAGTCTTTAGGCACAGGGAATTTTCCTTATAGATTTTGAGAGGATGAACTTTTTCCTCTGACAGAAGTTGAGGATGGCGAGTCAAAGACCTTGGCAACTCAGCTTGTTTCACCCTCACAACTTGAGTACTATTTAATTAGTCCTCAAGAGGAAAATCTTCAAAAACAAAGAACTGCAAACATTCTGAAGGCAGCAGAGGTTATTTGCATTAACACAAGGAAACAACTCATTTTTTGGAGAAAAAAGTCCAAATTACTAGTGTGCTGCCTCATCTTGTTCAAAGGGAAATATTTTTAAAGCATGGATTTTTTTTTTCCCTGTCTTCACAACTGCTTAAACCACTGAGGGCTATCAGCATCTCAGAATTTGCTTCTGCTTTTATTCCACATGAAATAAATTCCAAAATAAACACCTGCTGGGAAAAAGAGGTGGTACATTATCTTAATGAGCTCCTTTCACCTTGAGCTCACTGCTAGTTATCTTCCCAAGTCCTATTCATAGAGAAGCAGGCCCTGATACGTCAGTAGCTTAACTACTCACTCTTTGCTTTGTATGCATTTAAGAGGCTTGTTTGCCCAGTTAACTCAGGAGGAAATTGCATATAAATCCAAGCAGAACACTTCATGACCTTGCCTGGTTCTAGAAATATCCAAATTTTAAGAACAAAGGAGTTCCAGTGGGTTATTTCAGAGATCCATATCTTCAAGCTTCAGCTGGTGGCATCAAGATGACGGCCATCTAACAGTAGAAGAGATTTCGTTAGCACAGTGTGAGCTGGAAGAGTGGTCAGTCTCAATTGCTTATGGAATCATAGAATAGTTCAGGCTGGAAAAAAACATGTTCCAACCCTCCTGCCATGGGCAGGGACACCTCCCACTAGATCAGGCTGCTCAGTGACTTGTCCAGCCAGCTTATTTAACACCCATATTCTGTTGCATACAGTATAAAGGTTTCAACTAAAACATAAGAGTTCCAACTCTTTTAAAGAATGGACCCTGATAAAAATCTACTGTTGTGAAGTTTAAGGCAGTGCCTCTGAGTCAGCAGCAAACTGACGTTGCCTGAGTTGCATTAAGCTTTCTTGTAATGGAAGGGTTTATTTTTACCTGGCTCTAGCTCAGATGAATGTATGCAGTCACTGGGGCTTGCCTTGCTGTTAATGAAGGGAAACAGGCACCCTGAAGGGACAGTTAAATCACATCTAAAAATAGTAAAGTTCTTGTTCAGACCTTTACCAGAAGAGTGTTACAAAGGTATAATGGGCGCGGTATAAACAGCAGCAGCTGCTACTGTGAAACTTAAAACAGCATTGACATTCTCCCACTATTTTGTAATCCAGCAATATATCAAGTGGGTGGCACTCTGCAACCCTAGAAACCATTCCTAATTCTCCACTGCTAGACAAACCCATGCTGTTGAGAAGCCAGGTTTCCTCTGAAGTGAAGCTTCTGTGAATGTAGGATCTGTGTTCAGATGATTCTGGCGGCCTGAAGGCTGTCACTGCCAAAAGGACTGATGCACACACAAGTCTAGAAAGCATCAGGAGGACAGAATTAGAAGGGACGGATCTTGAAAAAAGCAGTATTTATTTTAAAGTACAACCCAAAGTTGTATCGGTAAGAAATGCACAAGGTATCTTGTTTCTTCCACAAGTCTTGGCTGTGTGCATTTCAGTTCAACTTAAAAATGCATTCAGGTTTACAAATGTACAAACAGCACAGAAAGTGTTTTACAGTCTCAACAGAATGCTCTTACATTCAGCCATTTTGCTTTTAAGGTTTTGTGTTGGTTTCATCCTTTTTTTTTTGTTGATTTTTTTTTTACATTCTTAGAACCTGTTTGTTAACAAAGACAGCCTTATTTTAAAAAAATACTCTGCATTTTAGCACAAAATGCCTTTTGATCTTAAATTAGAACTTGGAGGATAATACTGGAAAAAAATTTTTAAAACCCAAACCAGTACTTTTTCATAAAAGTATTGCATGCCAGGACCATTTTAGAGTTCAAATTGTTTCCTAAATAATGATGGCAGATGGTAAATTGTGGAATCAGTGAAACTGTTCGGATTTACAGGCTTGGGCTGTAGTTGGGCTTTGTCACCACACCCAGACTCTTTCAAGCTTATCTGCAATCTCACGCTACCCTATCACAGGACAGGCTTTAAAAAAGGAGCAAGTGATGGAAGCAGGACCTGCGGGGAGGAAAGGGATGGGACAAGGGGAAGAAAAAAAAGCAATGACCAGCAACAGCCTGAAAATGTTTTAGAAATTTCATTCAGAATTGTATTATGACCCGGGTAAGAGTTCTTTCCTTTTGTCGAACTTCAGTTCTCATGAGGATAGTGTGAATTAGACCAAGGATCTGAACTTCTTCTTCCAATTGTTGGGCTCCAAATTCTCCATGGATTGTAGGTCTGTCCCATGTCCTCAGCAGGATTGGCAACGGTGGCAGCAGCAGGTGGAGGAGGAGCAGCTGAGGAGTTTTCACTACCCATGAGATCAATGCCAGACAATGTGTTTGGTGGAGTGGTGAAGGGAAGGCCACTGTTGAGATTACTTGACCAAATGGAACTGCTGAATGGAGTGGTGGACCACAGGCCACTTGGGCTGCCAAGGATTGACTGCAGTAAAGACAGAGCCAGTGGTAAGTAGCAGTTCAGCAGCCTGCATTTTTCACCTTGCTTACAGACAGCCCTCTTAGAAAAAAAAGAAGTATCCAGGTAACAGCATCAGCAACAAGCCTGCTGTGGAACCCATTTATCTTTATTTCAATGTGCAGTTTTGAACTTCCTTCACTAGACCTCATGTAGGGAAACCACACCACCAACAGTCCCCAAATGTATCTGGTGACTGAATGGGCTACAGAGTGCAGTTATGTTCCAGGCTTTCAAGATCTTTTGAGTTTATACATCCCCCCACCATTACTAATTTAAGCATTCCTAGTGATCAAGCTTTAACACACAAGGACTAAAAAAGCTGAAGCTTAATCAAATTAATTAGAATAAGCTAGATAAATACAGTTCACATCTTAAAAAAACAAAACTCAAACTGCAGTGGAAGGTAGCAGCAAAGCCTATTTCTTGATCCTTCTTCGGACATTTGCAAACTTATCTCCCTGGATTCAGACAACATCTGTTATAAACTGCACATTTTGAATGAGCCTACCTGTCTGCAGCCCCACTGTACTTCCCCATATTCCCACTATATACTTCTTTACACTTCCAAAATTTCTCCAGATGAAGGGAGAAGGCATTAGAGAATTGGTTATTTGTCAAGGAGTTACAATAAACATCTCCTGGTTGAGGACATCTTGCAATCTGACAAATGGTCCTGGTGCAAGTGCAGGTGTCCTGCAACATGTCCCAGGTGCATTGACAGCTACAGCAATTCTACAGAGTTCATGCAGAAATGAACAGCTCTCTTACTAAAGCCCAAACAGTAGCAAGCAACAAGCAGGAGGAATCTAATCCATGGTGTGGTGGAAAATGATACCCGGAAGCAGCCAGAGATGGAGATGATAAAGGTTAGCAACAACTTTCATGCTAATATTAGCACAGAACCCACTACACGTGGGCTTAATGCACCACATACTTCAGTGTCAATAGATTTAATGCACATACGCTGTAAATTCAATTTGCAAATATACACTAAACTTGATACATCCAAAAGGTAGTGGACTTGCTGAGTAAGTACTGTAAGGTACAAACATCCTGATGTTTGGATTTACTGGGTGCAGATAGGGCATTCCTTGCCAAGATCTCAGCCCTCAGATAATGCACATTAAAGGTAAACCAGTAACAGTGCACTCTGCATCTAAACACTAGAATTAAAATCCCTTAAGTAATTAAAAAAAAAAAGGCTGACCCCAAAAATGTCTTCATTTCAGGTTTTTGTTTTCTCCCTTGGAATGAAGAAAACATGCTGACACTAACATATTATCAAAGTGTCCCCACAGAATCTGACACAGAGTTGGACAGGAGTTTTAAGCATATTCAGGGGTTAACTGGACCAACGTCACGAGGACTCTCCAATGTCACTGAGACATAGAGTCAAACTAGGGTCACAGTTTATTACTGTTACAAAAATAAATGTCTATATTTAAGCTACACGAGCATTAGACTACTAAGCCTACAGCAGGAAACATTAATTTTGCTGCTCAGACACTAACCATAGCACACTAAAAGTCCACCCTACGTCCTGCTGTGGGCAAGAGCCAGGAACTATTCCTACCTGTGGGAGAGCCTGATAAATAGACAACTGCTGAAAAAGCAGAAGCAATCAGGAAAGGAGTGGCAGAAAATACCTTGGGTTAGACTGCTACTCCTTTTAAGGCTGGTGAAGGGACATACAAAGTGTCTGTTGGAAGTGCACAGAGTGAAATGGAGGAGGCACTGTGGTTAAAAAGTAAGACAGCAAGGTCTGAGGGGAGACAGGTTCCAGCAGGCAAGTTCGATTTCGTGCAGAAGCAAAGAGTTAGGCACAAAATGGGAAAACAAGAAGAACAGAGAAGGAAGATGATCAAAAACAACTAATCCCCTCAAACTTAGAAGGCAGGAAACACAGAAGCCTCTGTGTAAGTGCTGTTTGCAAGAACAGTTTCGTCTCTTGCACTAGAAAGGAGAAAAGGAAGGGGTCCTGGCCTGATACCTGCTCCCTTACCTAGCACTTAGAGCATGGAGGTTCAGTAGCAGGAATACCCAAGTTTTCAATTTCTTATACACTCTAAGCACTTAAAAAAACATCACTATCATTAAAAAGGCCTTGAACATTACAGTCTGCTGCTGCTTATTTGTTAAGTGATCTTCTCCAAGAATAAGCTCCTAAAATGCTTTTTTCTTCCCATAATGAAAAATATTAAAAGGGAGATAATGACAATTACTTTGTACTGTTTGACTGGTTTCTATCTCAATGCTTCCTTCTTTCCAGAAGCAGACAGGAAATAAGAGCTAAAGATTGTTCTGGTTGCCCTCAATCCCCACTTCAATCAATGCTGAGAAATCCTGCCCTCCGTATAATCAAAAAACCTCTCCTAGTGACATTATGGCTATAGTCGTAACTGTGACAAGGACAGGATCAGTCAGTATGTGTCTATAAAGCTGTGTGACCTTCTTTGGCTTCCTTCTACTCCATCTGAACTGTCACCAGGTGAAGTAAACTCTCTTACTCACTACAAAAACATTTTCAGAGGACAAGATGAAGAATGATTTCAGCTGGCACTGGAGACAGCTGTTGTGACCTAAGTTATATGGTGACAGAGACAGGAGGCTAAGAGTCCTGTGCTACAATCTGTGTAAAACTTTAGGGATTTTCTTCTTCTTTGGCAATATTCAAAGTTTCTACCAAAAAGTCCTATCACTTCCAGGGCTTCATCTTATGTTCAGTCTTTTAGCTTATTTTTCTAAGCTGAAAAGAACAGAATTCAGGCTTTTTACTTTTAGCTAGGTTTTGGCTTCTTGTTAATTTACAAGTAGGTGCAACACCAGACCCAGAAGCATAATCCAAACCAGAAAAGTTATCACATTGCCTACTTTGAAGCTATCAAACTGGAAGTGACAGAGGCAGTGTCCAGCCATGGCACAGCAGAATGGTTTTTTCCAACAATTATCAAGTACAATCCTGAGCAAACTTTCCTAAGTGCTGCAAGATGCTCTCATGAGAAGTACTTTTATGTGAAGCAATTTACATGGATTGATCATCTGCAAGTGGGTGGACTGATCACTCTACGTCCAATAATGATTTCAACTTAACTGCACAGAAAGATAAGCACAGAAAAGCTTCTCTTTTCCTTTATTCTTCAAATGGTATTTTCCACCCATACTTTAAAATAATATAAATGAAATTAAATGGCAGAGACAGAACACACTGTAACAGTAATAACACACTGTATTTGGAGCAAGTACTTACTGCAGTTGTG
>VZTY01008129.1:75004-132366 GCA_013400935.1 Turnix velox | reverse complement strand
GAAGGGACATACAAAGTGTCTGTTGGAAGTGCACAGAGTGAAATGGAGGAGGCACTGTGGTTAAAAACTAAGACAGCAAGGTCTGAGGGGAGACAGGTTCCAGCAGGCAAGTTCGATTTCGTGCAGAAGCAAAGAGTTAGGCACAAAATGGGAAAACAAGAAGAACAGAGAAGGAAGATGATCAAAAACAACTAATCCCCTCAAACTTAGAAGGCAGGAAACACAGAAGCCTCTGTGTAAGTGCTGTTTGCAAGAACAGTTTCGTCTCTTGCACTAGAAAGGAGAAAAGGAAGGGGTCCTGGCCTGATACCTGCTCCCTTACCTAGCACTTAGAGCATGGAGGTTCAGTAGCAGGAATACCCAAGTTTTCAATTTCTTATACACTCTAAGCACTTAAAAAAACATCACTATCATTAAAAAGGCCTTGAACATTACAGTCTGATGCTGCTTACTTGTTAAGTGATCTTCAAGAATAAGCTCCTAAAATGCTTTTTTCTTCCCATAATGAAAAATATTAAAAGGGAGATAATGACAATTACTTTGTACTGTTTGACTGGTTTCTATCTCAATGCTTCCTTCTTTCCAGAAGCAGACAGGAAATAAGAGCTAAAGATTGTTCTGGTTGCCCTCAATCCCCACTTCAATCAATGCTGAGAAATCCTGCCCTCCGTATAACCAAAAACCTCTCCTTATGTAGTTCAGCGACATTATGGCTATAGTTGTAACTGTGACAAGGATAGGATCAGTCAGTATGTGTCTATAAAGCTGTGTGACCTTCTTTGGCTTCCTTCTACTCCATCTGAACTGTCACCAGGTGAAGTAAACTCTCTTACTCACTACAAAAACATTTTCAGAGGACAAGATGAAGAATGATTTCAGCTGGCACTGGAGACAGCTGTTGTGACCTAAGTTATATGGTGACAGAGACAGGAGGCTAAGAGTCCTGTGCTACAATCTGTGTAAAACTTTAGGGATTTTCTTCTTCTTTGGCAATATTCAAAGTTTCTACCAAAAAGTCCTATCACTTCCAGGGCTTCATCTTATGTTCAGTCTTTTAGCTTATTTTTCTAAGCTGAAAAGAACAGAATTCAGGCTTTTTACTTTTAGCTAAGTTTTGGCTTCTTGTTAATTTACAAGTAGGTGCAACACCAGACCCAGAAGCATAATCCAAACCAGAAAAGTTATCACATTGCCTACTTTGAAGCTATCAAACTGGAAGTGACAGAGGCAGTGTCCAGCCATGGCACAGCAGAATGGCTTTTTCCAACAATTATCAAGTACAATCCTGAGCAAACTTTCCTAAGTGCTGCAAGATGCTCTCATGAGAAGTACTTTTATGTGAAGCAATTTACATGGATTGATCATCTGCAAGTGGGTGGACTGATCACTCTACGTCCAATAATGATTTCAACTTAACTGCACAGAAAGATAAGCACAGAAAAGCTTCTCTTTTCCTTTATTCTTCAAATGGTATTTTCCACCCATACTTTAAAATAATATAAATGAAATTAAATGGCAGAGACAGAACACACTGTAACAGTAATAACACACTGTATTTGGAGCAAGTACTTACTGCAGTTGTGTGAGTTGGGGAACTTGAGCTGGTTGGCCAGGAGGGTACAGAATCTGCAGCTGGCGGATCCCAGATGGATGATGGAACATTACTGAATTCACTCCAGTTTCTCTGAACATCTTGCCCATAAGCAGATCGAGCTAAACCAAGTTTGCTGAAAACCTCTAAAAATAAAATTAAATAAGACTGAGGACATTATTCTTCCTTCCTTTCCAAGAAACAGAGCAGACCACTGCTCTTTAGAGTAACTTCCCATGTTTTTCTAGCAGGTCTTGCTGCAAGGCAAGAACCAAAGTTAGAACATGTCACAGATCTCACCTCATATGCCCAACAGCAGACAGTGGCTACAAAGTTAGAACCATGGCTAGTAAGGAAAAAAGTTACACGCTTATGGTGTAAAATTCACTACCAATGTATGGATTTGGTTGGTTTCTGGTATTATTTACCCAAAAGCATGCAGATGGGGAACTAGGCAGAAGCAGTGACAAGTTACCTGCAGGAGGAGTAAGCAACCCTCATAATTGCAGCACTAGTTTGCCTTTCAGCACTGGCTGCCCAGGTAACCTGCTGGAGCAGGAGGCAGCAGAGACTTCCCCAGCCCAGACCCCATCTCTGCTAAAGGGAAGAGCAGCACCAGTGCTCATGTTTTTCCTGTTGCCTGCACACAGAACTGGCATCTTACTGTCCTTCCCTCAGAGCTACTGGTGCCAAGTGCTGCTGAGAAAGATGAAATAACCCCACAGCAACAGCTGCTATTGATTACACACCCCTAGCATTTTTCACTAGACATACCACTGCTGCAGTAGACAGCAGTTTTCAAGGAGACATACAATCCCTTTTGCAAGTGTCACATTTGAAGTTTGATTAGCTTATCTTTTGCAGGCACCTTAACAAAACCCACATCATGCATCCCCAAACATAGTATGCAAATCTACCATAAGCAGGCAGAACATGCATAACCTACAACACAGTCTGCTTGCACAAGGCCTATCTCAACAGCTTACTTCAATATTTGAATATGGCGATTAATGGCTGGTTTTAGCACGCATCAGTTCATCATGTAGCTACACAAACACCACAGGAAGGGATGAGAGGAAAGCAACACAAGGGATAGCCCTCAGTTACAGGGCAAAGGTTTTATGCTGCGTTAAATGTGCAGGCACAGGCCCAGTGGCACACTTCTGAGATCTACAGTAAATATTCAAGGTGAGTGATGGAAAGAAAGAAGATTAAGGGAAAAAAAAAAAAAAATCAATGCAAGGAAATTTTTCTGAAACCAAGAATCTTCAAAAACAAGTATTTCCAGCCCAACAAACATGCTGTGTGTCAGCCCAGAGTTTCCACCCCCTGGGCTCACACACAGAATACACCATTAATTTTCCAAACATTTTTCTAAGTTGTCATCCTTTTTGGAAGCAGGGATGGGGAATGCTGTTTCTACTTAGACCAGTGAAACAGAGACCCACCATTTCTTTACGTGCATTGGAATATGGAAAAATATTTGAAAACAAAAACTCACCTCCAGTTAAGTTAAAAGAATGTCCAAATGCAGAGAATGAGTTGAGAGGTGTGAAGTCAGGACTGCTGGGATTGCTGACAGGACTCCACAGACCCGAACTAAATATTATGGAAAAATGAGATAACAGTACACAACTCATTAACACAGTGCTACCAACAATCCTGACTTAGTGATCTGATAAACTTAATTTTACTGATTAACTATACTGATATAAAAAAAAATACTAAACAGTTAAAATACTAAACCACTAAGTAGGGATACAAGTGCTCACACTCCAGCTTGTGGGGGTCAAGCTTCTCAAAACTACAGATGAGTTAACTGGAATCAACGATAAACATTTACAAAAGCAAAACAAAACCCCACCCACAGAATTTGGCTTAGAAAAGTGATCATTTGCATTTTGAAACTTGACTTCAAGTCTCTTTCCTATTCCAGAAAGGAAATTCCAGATGCTTACTCATTTTTACTACTGAGACAGATGTGTGCTGCCAAAATATGGCATGCTCCTGGGGAACACAACTGAGTGGATCTCTATCCTGCTCCTACTCATAACAGAAAGCACAGTGATAGTTCTGGTCCCAGTGTTAAAACTGGGAGAGAAAGATACTGCTACACAGCAAGTTATTCTGCCCATAAGCTCTTTCAAATGACCTTGGTTCACACTCCTCAACGCTGAAAGAGTAAAGGTGATTCTCCTTTGTTTGGATGCTCAACAAACACAGGATTATTCTGAGCTACTAGGAATGAGGGGGAGAAGCTCCCATCCAAAAGATTCTGCTTTCTGCTTCCGAGTGCTAGATCTTGTAAGTTTTAAACCTTTTTTAAAAGGTGAGAGATGCTTCACCTAGACTTTAAAAAACAGTTTAAAAAAAAAAGGAAGCAAAACGTATTGTCATTACCTTCAAAATGCTGTTAAAAGCTTCTAGGGGTCTAGGTGTTTGCTTTGAGAATATAAAAATTACCTGTCAGAACCATCACTGTCAGCAACTGTATGGGAAACACTAATATTGCTGGAAACATCCACTTTGCTTGGAGAAACCTTTGGTAAACCACTGCCACCTGCAAGAACAGATAATACATGAGTAAAATAAATACCAAAGAAATAATGCCATATTCAGGAAATATACAGAAATATTTAGAACTCCAAATTCGTTCTAGTACCTGGGCTTTTGTCATAACCTGCAGCTACAGCAGCAAAAGTAGGGTTACCATTCCTGCCTGGAAGGGAAGCTGCCTTTGTCAACTTGTGTTTGGTACCATTAGGTTGCTTGCTTTTCGATTCACTTGAAGGAGAAAGAGGGGGGAAAAAAAATAGAAAAAAAGTGTAAGATTTTGGACTTCAGCAATTTGATCTAAAAAAAGCATCAGTTTAAGCTAGCCTTCATGAAAGTGTTAACAGCTCAACAGTTCACATAACTTTGTAAATCTACCAAGCTGTAAGAAACCATCTAAAATATAAAAAGCATGAGAATATATACACAGTATTATCTGCAAAAATGGGAAAAGGAAACAGGTCAGGGGAAAAGGAGGATGTTTCCACACATGGGCTCCACAAGTGTTCTGTGCTTGGGAAATCAATAGGAGGTGCAGATTTGCACTCACTTGTTGCAGCTGCTGTTCACAATGCTGCTGTAGGTGCCTCCTCGTGCCCCAAAAGCTGAGGGAGGAGGAGGAGGAGGAGATGGAGAGGCGGGTGTTGGTGAGGGCTGTCGCTGTTTCAGGAAAGCATCTGCGTTCAGGGTTTGTAGAGAGAGTTTATAAAGGTTGTCTGTAGCTATAAAGAGAAACACAAAACACTTTCCTGCAGTATTTACTTTAAAACAAGGGCTTCTCAAACCTCTGCTCTCTTTTCTGTTCAGACTGAGGAAGGATGACATAGGCTGTTCCCAGTGACTGCAAAAGTAGCTCCTTTCCTATATTCACTATCATTACTTTCAGAGAGACTGTCGTGGGACTTTAACTGATTTGCACAGAAGAATGAACCTTCCTAAGTGAGCACGGTGGAGAGAGATGGCTTTGTGTCTGCATTCAACCAAGAGGAAGGTGATTTGGCTCCCACACAAGGGACTTACAACGCATTCAAAAAGCTTTTAACAGTGCCCCATGCTAACCACTGCATTAAGGTGTTTTCAATTCTTCCTCTCAAGGACAAATCATTCAATTAGTTTCAGCTTTGGTTGTGGCAGACTTGAACTCCATCTGCTCTACAAAATACATTTTGATCTCGAGATGCAATTCTCATTTCTGCAATCTCCCCAGTAGCTTCTGAATCCTGTCCATCACTGAACAACTGTGGAATGGTCCACAATGTGCCCACACAGTTTTCAAACCTCCCAGATTGTACAATTACAGAGGGAAAAGATTACAGAAATATCTATAAACAGACCAAGTCTACCTATGGATGTTCACTGCACAAGACTAATTTTGTCATCCTTTAGCTATTACTTACAGCTGCCAGCTTTGTGAAGAGGCACAGAGTCCCACTCGGGTGGTGGAGAATCCTTTTCACCTTCTGAGCTGCTGGTGTTTCCTAGCTCCTGTCCAGAACCACCAGGAAGAAATTTTGCTAATACTGATGGCCTGCTCTCTGTTAACTTACTGTTTGGACCTATGAAAACACAAGAAAAGTAAGACCATGGATAGTAAACTGAATGGATTTCTTTTTACAGCAGACTTAGCATTAAACCCTGAAGACGAGTTACAAACAACCAAATAAAACTGTTGAGGTATTCATAAAAAACACCCTCACACTACCTCTTGTTTTGGGGAGGTTTCTTGATTTAGACCCACTCGTCAAAAGGTGTGGTGTAGATATCTTGGATGGAAAGGTTTTGCGCTGCTTGTTTTCCAGTGGGGGAGTATAAGACAATTCCAGGGAACTAAATGAAAACAGAGATCCATTTATTTTTAAGCTCTCTGAAATGCTGAAGAGGAGGTTATTACATATGCCATGTAGTCTAACAAAAGATTGGTCTCCTGTGGTTTTCTTATGTCAACCCTGAGCTTGTCTTCAAAGCTATTCATAAGCAGAGTTTTGTAACTGCAACCCCACCCTTCCCAGCACTAGCTCATTTTCTACCCACACTCATCTGCACATTTATTAGAGCTCACTCACTTTCCAGGAGCAGCTTTCCTCCTGGAGCTCTAGGATTATAAAACCTGTTTGATTTTACAGTGGCAACAAGAGATGGCAATTGCCATTTTTCTGCTCTGCCCCCACACACTCTTGCTTGATCAGCGCTCCTGATGTGCTATTGCCCTGAATGTACAGGGTTAGCTACTAGGCAATGACATAAAACTATTCAAACCCACCACCAAATAATTTGGTTAGATATTGTTTATTCTCCAGCTTTTTGACTACCTCTTTCTTTCTCAGGAGAAACTATTTCATACATTTCTTGCAGGAGAATTCCAAACCTGCTGTCATTGTGGCCTCTGAACACTGCCACATGTAATGAAGTTGGGATTATGATAAAGGAAAGTAGATCATAACAAATAAGATAGGAGGAGACTTTGAGAGGTAATGTTTACAGAAATATTTTAAAGAAAATTAATTCATACTAACTACTAAACCCAGTCAGTCCAGTAGCAATTATGACATAAGGTAAAACATCAGCCAATATGTAATGTCTTGGCTTGGTAAAGTTTACTTCTGTGTACCGATCTGATTTCAGTATTTAGAATGCAGCAGATTGGGCAAGACTAAGGGTTCTTGATTTTTCCCCTATCACCTGTAACCAGTCAGGTGCCAGTAAAGGAAAGGTACTGGGAATGGCAGCAGTCTTCTTTAATAACATATCCAAGATTGATCTCACTCAGTTACACAAAAAAGGCCATCATTTCACTAAGGGGAACTAAAGGCACTTGCATCAGTGCTGCTCACTGCGCTGCCAATAGAAGCTCCTGTGGACACATTAAATCATAGAATCACTAAATGGTTTGGGTTGGAAGGGACCTTAAAGATCATGTAGTTCCAACTCCCCTACCATGGGCAGGGACAACTCTCAATAGACCAGGTTGCTCAGTGCCTCATCCAGCCTGGCCTGAAACACCTCCACAGCCTCTCTGGGCAACTTGTTCCAGTGTCTCAGCACCCTCACAGTAAAGACCTTCTCTCTTATATTCAGCCTAAATCTACTTGCACATGTGATATGAAAAGCTGAACCTTGCTTAACCTGATTTTCTTCTATGGATTTACTTCTCATTTATGCACTGTATTTCCATAAAATAATTCATTATTTACAAGCTTCATGTATTTCTTGGTAGCAAAAAGGATGAGGAAGATGCTTAAAGGTACCGGATGTTGGCATTAGCCAGATGGGCAGCCACAACAGTTGAACACACTGATATTTATCAGTCCATTTCCCTTTAAGCACTATGCCTTCTCTACTAAAAAGCCTTTCTTATGCTTACCTGGGTTTCACATCTACAGGGATTTCTTTCTTGATACTTGCTAGCAGTTTTTTAGTTTTCTGTTTTACTTGGACTACTTCATTTTCAGGTTTTTCTGGTGTAATTTTTCCCTTTTGTTTTTCAGGTTCCTATAAAAGAAATTATAACAACATGCTAATGCACATGAAAAAGTCAAGTCACTATTGCATCACCACACAGTACAAAAAGAGCTGAGGAAAGATTGCTAGCTGAAAATATGAGCATTCTTGCAGCACGGAAGATACTTTTTTCCCTTCCCTACTTAGTGAGCACACCTACAAAACATGTGGTCTACTTTTTCCTGCTTGGAAAAGGAGAAATTGAAATGTCTAGCACAATAACTGACTTCAAACAGATCAGGTTTTTCAAACACACAGCACTTCAGGCCACAGCCTCTGGATTTCCTTTAAAAGATGCTCACCCTGTACCAAGACTGATAACTTATCTGTCGTGTGTGGTCTCAGCAGCTTAAAACAGACTCTTCAACAAAGCAAAGAACGAGCAAGTCATCATTCTATCTATTTTTGACACCATGCTTCTAAGACTTTCTCAATACAAGTATACTTTCAAGTAGTCATTCTGAAAAATTACAGAATCATGGAATGCGATGGGACCCTGAAAAATCACCTAGTCCAACCATCCTGCAGTGAGCAGGGACACCTTGCACTATATCACATTGCTCAGCGCCTCATCAAAACAGGCTTTGAATGTCTCCAGGCATGGGGTCTCCACCACCTCTCTGGCTGAGCAGAGAGATTTAATTTTCAATTAAACAAACAACTGATGATTGGTTATTTTCAAACCATAACTTTTACAATGTATTACATGGGTTTATTTTCTTTGCTCACCCAGCTAGAATTTCTGTATTTTTCAAAATTAAATTTTAAGACATGTCAAAATTTAGGCTTGTTTTTCTGCTCTTTGTGATTACCTTTACTTTGTTTGGTTTCCACAGTACTGCTGACAACTGATAGCTTATTTCAAGCCACAGACATTCAAGTACTTTCAGTCCTGAGTCTGCGGGATTCAGGACTCATTTTCACACTCACAGAAGAGCAAATTTTATAGAAAACATAAATGAATGTCTCCAGGCATGGAAAGGTATTTTCTAACTAATATTCTTCCTTTATTAAACATGATAGCACACAAAATCCAGGGATGAAGCGAGTGTAACAGATTATATCTCTGCTCTGACAGGCGACCCATGCGCTATGCAGGAGCCTTCTTTTCTAAGCAGGGCCATACCTCTTTGAGAAGTGGTTCTGTGTCTGGGTTGGAGGTTTCAGTTGTGGTTGAAGAACTGTCATCGTCTGCCAAGGAATCCTTGAGTTCATCTTCCTGTTGCTTTCCTTTCCCTCTTCTATCCTTTTCTTCCCGCTTCTTCTGTGGCTTCACTTTGCGCTGAAGCGCTTTCCCTTTCCCTGGGAAGATAAGGATTGTTCAGATTCTCAGCAGCAGTACTCCAAGATGGGCTAATGTCACCTACATCATCCATGTGATTAAGACTGTCAAGTTTGTCATCCATTAAGATACACCAGCCCTTTCCAGCCACTTGACACCAAATATGAGCCATAGCATCACACCTGAAGAACCCCGATTTCCACTGTCACACTTAACTTCTGGAGGCCTATCTATCTACATTGTCTCTCTGCAGACAGTGGGCACTTAGCTACCTACAAACCTCTGCTCTGATCCTGGAATACCTTTTTAAACACCTCAGAATCCAATTTTGACACTTACATAATGCAAGTCTGGACTTAACCATGAACTTCAGAAGTTGGTACAAGCTTTAGTGTCTGAACAAATAAAGAGCAGAAATGATTAGCATGCTTCTGTTAAAAAAACAAATCACAACCAGCAATCCAAGAGTTAAGACTAGAGGGGATGAGAAAAATCATCAACAGCATTTGACCAGCAAAGATGTGAAAAACTCAAATCACCAAATCCAGGTATCTCATACCAAAATATACTTTCTTGACACATTCTGTTCTTTCCAAGTGTACTATTCTAAGAAGTATCACTAAGAAGAATGTAAAATAGTTTGGCTTGACACACTATCACATTAAAGTGATACTGCATGCCTAGAAAACAATGAGTTAAACATGACAGATTTTAAATCCATTTTCTTGATGCAATCCACATATAAATAAATTGCATTAATTGAACAATTACATCTTCCTGTGATTTCTACAGTTTAACTAAAACATAGCACAGTATAAGGTCAAAATGTAAAGGTTTAAGAACCTTCAAAGTTCCAGGGGCTTGCAAAATAGGCATGCTCAAGCTCCTGGAGAGTCAAAAAGCTACCAAAATAAGCATCAACAGAGAGGAACTGTGGATATGTTTTCAAGTCATCATTGCCACTGCCTTTCATTATTCTCTTACTAGATGAGTGTATTCATGATATTATGTCTACCATTAGATGCAATACAGATCTTTGCCAAAAAGATCTTTCTTAGCTACTGCCCTTCAGACTAACCAGTGTCTTTTACACAGTGCACACTGCCTGTATACACTCCAAGCATGGATACAAGAGTTCATTCAAGTAAAGACTTAATTAACCTGTGCTGAATAAGTGGATCTGGCCTCTTCTGAAATTTGCACCAGCTCAAGTCAGAGTTGAGTCTGGAAGCACAATGGTAGCTGTCATATTTCATTTGGCAAAATGTTCCTCAGGGAAAGTTTGTACAAAAACATGAATTTGCCTAGATACACATCAGAGGGCAGTGCCTTCAAACTTCGTTTTCCTCAGACTCAATATCAATGCTTTCAGTATCAAGCACAACCAAACCACTGGAGATAAAAATGTTCTTTTTTGTGTAAATACAAAAGAAGTGTAACTACACATTAATCTTTGTTTGGCAATTTTTTAAAGGCTGGCTTCCAGTTTACTGGGGATATTTTGGTTTCGCCTAAGGTGGCCTTGCTTTAACATCTGCTTCAAATTCAAACCATTTAACATTTGTGAAGAGGATATCTATGAAAAAGTACCATAATGACAGAAATGTATGACATAAAGCAGCTGTTTAAGAAAAATTAAGACTCTACAGTAGCCTACTAGCAGCTGAACATCAGAAAACTGAAAGACTGTAAAGATGGGAATCCTGCACAGGAGAGATACCATGCCAGCCAGCTTCAGTCCAGAAGATGCTGCTTCTGCATATCTTTGACTAGCTCTAGCTATTAATCTAAAGAAAAGCATCAGAGTGTGCACGTAGATCCAGACAGATAATGGAACTTCCCTTGTGGTTATACATCTTTTAGAAGAGCAAAAGGAAATGGGCAAGTTTTATTTGATGTGATGAGCTTCTGTGAGATGAGTTATGGCTTAAAGATAATGGGGTGTGTTTGGCTTTTTTATAAAGCTCATCCAAAAAAGAAGTCTACATGCATAAACACAATGGATTGATCTAAGAAGATGAAGAGGTCACGAAAACTATCTGGACTGGAAAATGCAACATTCACAACATATTTTTTCAATACAGACACATTTAAATATTCACTATAGTACTTGTGTCAGAGCACAAGTGATGCAAAGCCTCCATAAAGAGGGACAAATATAAATTTATCTCAATGAAGAGAACTCTACCAAGGAGAAATCTGCCAAAAATTGGAATCAACACAAGCAACTAAGAACTAGATATTTTATCATTGTTTAAATCACTTTTGCAACTGATGACAAATCAAAAGAAGCATTTAAATATAGTTGAAAAAAAGGTAACTAAAGGTCTAGCAACACCTAGAAGCAGCTACTTGCTGCTTCTAAAGGCACCAACTCCTAGAAATTGCTATTGGTACAAAAATATTACCATAAGTATGCCACATTACTGGCATCAGGAACATGCTTTTGTCATCAAATACAGTGGTCCCCACATGCTATGTAGCAGCTGCATTGAGCTCAAGAGCAGGAGCTGGTTCCTTTCCAGGTTGAACTGCAAACAGAAGACAGGCTCCAGAAGCACTCCCAGCCCTTTCAAGCATTTGGTACATGGACTGAATTGGTCGGCCATAAACCCCCGTGAAGTCATTGCACCCTCACTACCAGCCATTCAGCTCTCCAGAGTTCTAGTACAGCGCTACTGGCTAATGGAGATGCTGCCCATGGATCCTACCTAGAGCTATGTCACTTAGGAAGTACCAGTTAGCCATTATGAAACAAGTACCTGGCAAACTGGTTATAATTCTCTTCAGATTAATTCTCCAAACCACAGCCTCTCACTGAAACTAAAAACAGAACAACCTAGATATGATGTAGCATATTTTAGAAGGATGCCAAAACCACTCATCAATTCAGAAGCTCAATTTTAAAAGTCCAGATGCATCAACATCCACTCTGAACTAATCAAGAACTTTCTGCTCATTACTACTTAAGAGTGAAGCTTTCCCCTCTTTGGTAGGGTGAGATCAAAGAGACACCCTAGGGTTTAAATGCTTTCCTACTGTTCTTCATCTTAATTTTATCTCTAGTAAGCAACACAGTACCAGCACAGTTTCTGTACAAGAGTTGTTAGAAAATAAGAGTGAAAAATAATTTAGAAATAAATACATTAAATTTATAACCACATAACTCTGGGACACAAGTGAGATGACTAAAGCAAAAAACATGGTTAGAAATTCTACTCTAACAAAGTTTAAGAAAATAAATTACAGACTTTTAAAAGTCTCAGTATATCAAATGCATGAAATGTAAAACATTATTTTAAGCATTAGATAACTGAAAATATGGATGAACAACTTAAACTCACTCTAACCTCATGCAAAGATTTATGCAGCTTACAAACACGCAGGTGCCATATATTAATTTGCTGACCTGATATCAAGAATTCCTTCAATGTGCAATTCTGACAAGACAAATCCCACTCCCAAACAGTATCATAGGCGTTTACAGACCTCTGTCTCCCTCCACCCCTCCTGCCTTTGTTGTCCTCATCTCAACTCTCATAATACATTAGGACAACTTCCTTTTCCATCCCTCAATCCCCAGCCTGAAGTGCAAACTATGAAAGTGGGAGGGATGGATGCTAACCTAAAGTCAAAGAAGAACAAACCAAAACTATCTTTTTTCATCAGAAGGTCAGATGCCTAGATATTCATACTCACTTTCATCAAAATGTTTCCAAAATTCAGCAGGAAGAATTACAAAATAGAGAATTTCACTCCATGAAAGACAGGAAGTGTCCAAGACATGAGCACATACAGCCAGGTAAGGAGCAGCTGAGAACACTTCCCACACTACGAAAACATGACCTTGCTAGTTGATTATATCTCATTCTGTGGTTTACACCACTAATCATCCAGGTAAAAGAAAGCAGAATTGTATTACCTTTGTTTTTTGCTAGAGGAGATGGGGGCTGCTCTGTAAACACGTCTGGGGAAGGGGATTCTGGGTGGTCAAAGTCTTTTTCCATAGTTTCTATGAGCCCAGTGAGATCAGAATCCTCCGAGCTGTGTCTTCTGCTGCTGGCACACTCGCTGTGGGGTGAGCTGAGAAGTGGTAGCTGTGGCAAAGTACTTTCAGTCTGTTGCTCTTGCTGCTGAGGCCCGGATGCTGGGGGCTGCTGGAGGGGCTGCTCTGCCAAAGCTGGCGCTGACTGCTGCGCTGGCTGCTGGTTCTGCCTTGTCCCCTTGGCTCTTTTGCCCGTAGCGTGAGACTGAGCGGTGGCACCTGAATCCAAAGTAAAGGGGCCCGCTCTGCTCACAGACTGCACAGAAGCTGCTTGTGCTGAAGTCCTATTAGGTATGCTTGGACTGGGTTTGGATTTGATGTTTTCAACATCGGGTGCATTTCTATTGCTGTGAAGGTGTGCTGTTGCATTGCATTGTTTATGATTCCCTGCACTGGATCGTGAAGACGAACTGCCTGCTCCATAGATGCCTCTGGACGAACTGTGATTAGAATCTGATCCAAGCCCATTCAAGCTGGAAGAACAACAAGTGTTTAAATATACCTTACAATGTTTCCATTCTTCCACATGAGAAAATAATCACCGTGTCCAAAGGAATTGTTGAACTAGAATGGTTTTGGCACATAACCAACAAAATGCTTAAAACTTGCTTGACAAGTCAGTAGCCTGTAACATTTCCTGCTAGCTTGCTCACCATACACATGAACACATGCAGGGTGAAATAACAGACTGCATCTATCTTGGAACACATATTGAAAGAACATGGTCTTTTTTTAATTGAATACTGAAAGGTAGGAACATCTGGCCTGCAATTTTTCTGCAATCCACACCTTTCACTTCCAACGAACATCAACAGGAAACTTAGTGGGGTTTGGCTTTTGCTGCATTTCTTTCAAAAAGATCAATATGCCTTACAATCATGAAATTCATCTTTTTATCCAAAGCGATGTCTTGTAAGTAACTCATTCCCTTGTTTTAAAGAGAAGTATTACCGTCTTACTGGCTATACAACTAAAACAAATAAATTTTAAAAATGGGGAAAATGTCCCATACAAAACCCAAACTTATACCTACTTTCCATCAGATGAAATTCCAACTATTCTCCTGAGATCAAGTGGCCTTCCCATATCAAAGGGAGGGTTTGAGGCCTCAAAGGACAAGCGTCTCCTAAATGGCTCCCATATTCCTTGAGCTTCTAGATAGGCTGTTCCAATTACCAAGAGAAAGAGCACACTGCAGTAAAGAGAAGAAGACACATAAGTACTTCTCTGTTTTGAGCATTTTAAGGCTAATAAATCTAATCACACATGACAAAGTTTTGAATCTTGTACCACAAAGCTGAAAACTGCATCCAAAGCACAGCGTAAGAAGCAGAAAATACCCAATCATATATATTCATCATTAATATTAAGAATGGAAGTTAGATGCAAGTCTGACATTCATCTGCAAGGAATATTAATCCAAAGGAAAAAAAAAAAGATAGGGCATCAAGTGGTCAGCAGCTCTCACAGCTCACTGATGCAGCTCCGTTTAAAAAGTATTTTAAATCCTCTGTAGAGAATTGTAGTGCTGCTCAGAGAAGTAAATTTTAAGAGCATTATTTCAAGGAGTTTTCCAATTATCTGCATCTGCTGCAATACCGAATTTAGGAGTTCTGCACTTACATAATGCACTGCAGTGAACTATATTTTTGAATGAAGCAGTTAAACCACTGCAGAGACCTTCAACACAGGGACATAGATTTCATCTTGTAACAGGTGGGAGTTTTGGGGGAGAGGAGACAATGACAATGACTAAGCTTGCCCTGCCTATTGCCCTAGAAAGTTAATGCAAAAAAGAACTTTAAATTAGCACCTTAAGTTTCTGCTTGCCCCTCTATTACGTCAGTTCTTCTAATCCAAATGCAAGAAAACCAGCATCAATTCATACAGAAGGATGAGATACATCTTGCATAACTTTAACCAGAAAAATCTGGTCTAGATGGATATCTTTTGAGTTTTAACCATCACCAAAATGACAAGCAGCTCTGAGATAACTCATCTGGGTGATAGCTGGTTATCAGTGCTTTTTCCCCTGCACCAGGGAAAAGAATTTAAAAGGATTCAGGATGCATAACCAGATGGTAGAAGGCAGGAAAGATAAATTACGTTCAAGATATTAAACAACAAAAAAGAAAGGGGAATTTTTCAGATGAGCTTATGCAAACTCTTACTCAAAAGAGTAATGTTGCATTGGGTCCCATGCTATACTTTTGGGATTTTAGCAATAAGGCATAATATCTTTAATATCTGTTAATTGTAATACATAATGTTATTTGAGTGTTGAGTAAGACTGATACCAAGAGCATCACATCTCTTATCACCCACCATGGTGCTACACAAACTTGTGATGGAGTGCACTGGATTTAGTACATCCTCCTCTTTCTCCTCATGTTCTGACCCTGGTGCACACATGTAAAAAGAGCTGGCTTCTTTGTTGTGTTTGTACATTTCTTACTGAGTTGGACATCAAAACTTGGAGACACAAATATGGTAACAATACAAACCATTTGTGATTTGGGAAAAACAGTAAAAACCATCCCTTCATGAAATTATAAATAAGAACTACACAAACTCATAGAGCTGCTCATTCTTAGATATTAAGGACAGCTTTGTAGCAATATGGACATACTGTTTTAGTGGCAACTAGCAAACTCTTATCTGATGGCATCATAGGAAGTAAGAGGCTGGCTGTGCACAAGATCCTTGGAATATTATGGAATGGTCACATTAGGACTCTTCTCTAGCTTACTGCTAAGGAAGATGTTTTGTACTTCAAGAAAAAGTGAGGGAAGTATTCTGCACTCTTTCGTAAAGTCTAATTAACAAATACAGTGCATAATCCTTACAAGCTACACTTACAACCTGACAAGCATTATTCACTTTCAATAAACTTTGAAAGAGAAGCTAAGTTTATAAATTTCAAACAAATATACAGAAGAAACCACTTGAGAACTTATGAAAAACTTACCTAACCAGCACAATATTTGTTAGGAAACAGAATCTCTCAAGTAAAGAAGTTTTCTTTTACTCAATAAAATGCATTTTCCCAAGTAACTCTTACATTACTTAGGAAAGTGCTGAAGAGTCAAAAAAGAAAATTAAGCAGGAGGCAACTTTATCTTCTCTATTTCTTTTATCAAAGGAAAGATGGCTTAACAGAACACTTAGCATGTAATAGCATACAGCAACATGGAAGAGCCAGTATTTTAATATGAAAAAACTCTATAAAGCAGGAATATTGCTTATCTGTGATAATGCTTCGCATTGCAGCACACCACAGAGAGACCACTTTTTCATCACAGACATCTACAGCAGCAATTCATCTTACACTAAGATAGAAGCTTAACACTAATGAAAAAGGAAAATGGCATTTGCCATTACTGATAAGTAACAAATTAAATTTCTGTGCTAGGGTTTTCTGTGGATAAAGACAGTGAGGAAAAGCATCCCACATCTGAGAGATGTACAGGACATTGTTTATAAGCTGAGATTCCAAATAAATAGAGATGGGTTAGACCAGAAAAATGCAGTGGAATTTTCAACTCATACTTCAACCAGTCATTGCTAACAGGCATCTGTTTACCGAGAAAAAAGTGCAATAATATGCTCCTACATAACCTGCAAGCATGCAGTGTTGCAAACAATGCCCTTCAGCTTCTCAGAAATCCCATTATTAGTATCACCAGTTGTCTGTCACATCAAAGTAGCAGCAAAGTTAAATTCATCCAAGGCATCTGCTAAATTCATTACAGTCACTGCCTTATATCTCACTAAAGCATGGTACTCCAGAACGATGCTTAAATTTCTATGGGAATTCACGAAGCTTTAATGCAACAATTTGATTCAAGCTTGGCTTAAGTGCTTATAAAAAAACTACACATTACCCAGGTTAATCCGAGGAAAACTGGTGCAATAACAAGTAAATTATTTTGCCCTCAATTTTAGCAGAAAGCCACTACTCCTCAGCATTAAAACCGTTCACACTTGATTCACAATGCTATTTATTTATTTATATCTTCTTTCCCACTTCACACCAATTACAGCATGTTCTGAATACATATATCCTCATCAATCTGTATACAAGTAGAGGTAGTTTCTGCACATATATCAATAAGGGTAAAGCATACACACAGTACCTCATTATTCCTGAGATGATTATGTACAGCGCCAGTTCCCAGTTGGGCCTGGGAAGCGCTTCTGCACATGTTGCTAACATGTGATATGGAAGGGATGCATTCAAGATAAATATGAATTCAGAGCCTCCTGCAGTGATGAATTTCAATTCACGTATGACTCTGGAAGCAGTGAAATCAGGTGTAAACCTGAAAACCAAGTAAAGCACATTAGAACTTCTCACAGGCAGCACCAAGTTTTGAAATAATTTATATTATTCATAACTTGAAAAACCTCAGCCACAAAGTACACCAATTACTGCCATAGTTGCCAGTCACACATTTATAGCTCTAGTAGTGCAACTAATAATCATCCACACCATTAGCCTAAAAATACTTATGCATATCTTTGGAATACATCAAGATGTGTTTGACTAAGTTCATAAACACCTATGCTTAATACATCCGATACTAGATTACCCCTGACACATCTGTCGTGCTTTAAACCCAGTCAGCAACCAAGAACCACACAGCTGCTCGCTCACTCCATTCTCTCCCTGGTGCAGTGGGGAAGAGAATCAGAAGAGTAAAAGTGAGGAAAAACTCATGGGTCAAGATAAAGACAGTTTCACAAGTAAAGTAAAAGCCATGCACACAAGCACAGCAAACCAAGGAATTAATTTCCCTGCTTCCCACAGCAGGTAATTTTTCCCTTAGAAAGCAGGGCTCCCTCACATGTACTGGTTGCTGGCGCAGCCAAATGCAATCACTCAGAATGCTCTCCCTATCCTCCTCCCTTCAGCTATACATTCTGAGCATGACGTCATATATCATGGAACATTCTCCCCTGCTCAACTGGGGTTAGCTGTCCTCCCATAACTTCTTATGCACCCCCAGCTTGCTTGCTGGTGGGACAGGAAACAGAAAAGGCCTTGAGGCTCTAGTCACTGTTCAGCAATAACTAAAACAAACTCATGATATCAGCAGTAGTGAACTATAAAGTTTTTAAATGTTTCAAGTCACAACTGTTCCCATCTCATCGTAAACTTAATACTGCTGCAGGAACACTAGTGAAGTTTAACTGTCATGAGCATCTTCTGAGAAGCATCTTCCCAGTTCTCTAGATATTATATTCTGAATATTTAACTTGTAAGCCAAGTAGCATAAGAAAATCAGGTTTTGGTGCAGAGATCTTTTACAATAAAAACTAACTGAATGAAACATTATCATTAAGGCAACAGACAAAATATTTGAGGCTAAAATGTTGTGCATTATAATAATCCTTAGTCTAATGGCTATTTCTATATACTGCAATGCACCAAAACCATATGTAAATCTAGCTCTCATTTGCATTCACAAACCAAATAAATGAAATGTATAAAACCCCATATACCAGTCATAAAAACTTTAAAAAACAAATAACATTTGTAAAAAGACAAAAATGTCATGTTTTAAGTTGTGTTAACTAAACCCCACAAAACACTCAAAGCTAAAGTAAAAATGTCCGAATTTAACCAACAAAAGCTCCAAAACAGAATAAGATATATAGAATTCCATAAGCAACACTCCACACAAACGTAAGAAAAACACACTTACAATATGACAATGTCTTTAGAGGCATTGGCACTTAGTGCAAACTCGTGACAGTTAACTACTTTAAATCCATAACCTTCACATGTATAGCCACTGATTTCCATAGTTTTTACATTAATCTGCAGCTGCCCTGTGTTTTCCACTTTAAATGTTCTTCTCAGTGTGAAATTTGGTTCTCTGTATTTCATTTCTAGGAAAAAACAGTAGAAAGTGGTTGGTGTTAAACAGATGTGTTTCACTATAATCATACTGTTCAGTACAAGAGAGCTCTGTCAATATAACAGTTGAAAAGAGGATCAGTGAAGCACATGAAAATATTTACATAACCTGCATAAACAGATCTCTGAAGTCATATTCTCATCACTGTCAAGGTGATCTATAATTCCAGAGCACTCAACTCATCAGGGAAAAAACACAGGACCCCTCACCAACCTTTGATAGCTCTGCTGCCTCACAAAAAAATTTAAAAAAAAAAAAAAAATCAACAAAGCTGTAAAGTTCTTTGATGTACTGCTTCATGTTGTGGTATTCTTGTGAAGAGTAAGTTACAGCCTGAAGAAAATTAAAGCTTATTTGTTTGTATTTTAAAAATAGAATATAAATAGAATTTGTACCTGAGCTACACACACCTTAGTAGCAAAAAACCTCCAACACCCTAACCCACAGCATGTAAAAAAAAAGCAAATCATCTCAGATAATAATTATCAAGTAACCTTACAATATACAAAGTAACAAAGCAGACACTACTACCAGATTAAACTACTCATTGTTTACCAGTTCTTTTGGCGATATTGATATTCATAGCCCTCTGCTTGGAAGCACCCTGGGGTCACAGTTCACAGCCCAAAGTAGAATCTGGCATTTCATTTTCATCAAGGAACTTACTGTGCCTTTTACCCATTTTGATTTTTGCACATGAATTCTAAAACATGACATAAAGGTGCATCTGTGACCTAAATATCACTTAAATTTAGGAAGCAGAGATTATCTGTGTATATTTACCAGGACCTTTACCTCCTCCATCTTAAATTTTAGTAGATAAAGGAGTTTTGTTTACTCTTCCCTGATTTTCACATGAAAATGAAATAGGTTAAGATATTACATTTTCTGCTTAAATGAAGAAGCAATTCTAATCTATTTAAAGGAATCAAATTTGTGGAACTCTAGAAGAGGGGAAAAAATTATTTCCACGCATTTAAAGTTGTGCATGCCAAATGTAATTTCTGTTCAGCACAGTAGCTCAAGAAGTACTCACTTTCTGAACAGTCTTTTAATAATGCTTCTGTGATTTTAAAGCGTAAAGAACTTCCTGCACCGGGAGATTTGCCTGCAACCTTCAAGCTCTCAGTTGTTCCTTGTCCTTGTACCATTATGGCATCTATTACAGTCAAATTATTTCTGTGTACAAAGAAAAGAGAGAAACATACATAAAATAATTATGTAGTCTATTGCTCCTGACAGCTTCTCTACAGATCATAAAGTTATATTACTAATCTGGAGAACAAAAACATAAACAGTTCCACAGAGAATTTCCCACTATATGGAAGGAAATAGTGGCGATCTCAAACATAGTATTTGCAAGACAAAAACTTCAGAAATTTCAACATAACATACAAATAAAAAAACCCCACTGAAGTACTACACAGAATTGACATTTCATCATCATATCAATGTATCACACCAGATACAAATGTGAAATAGAGCCCTTTACTAGAAAGACTGCATTTGCATTGCAGCTTGATCTTGCAAATGGTGTCTATAACTAGAGACCCTACTTTGAAGACAGTGTAGAATGTATTTAAGAGTTCAAGTCTTCAAGTGCAGTTTGCATTGAAAGAAGTGTGGCCAACAGGTCAAGGGGAATGTTTGTGTCTCACTGCTGCATGCCTGTCAGGCCCTGCCTGGAGGACTGCATCCAGCTCTGGAGTAGGTCCATAAGAAGGACACGGACCTGCTGGAGCGGGTCCAGAGGAGGGCCACAAAAATGACCTGAGGGCTGAAGCACCTGTTCAGACTGGCTGTTCAGCCTGAAAAAGGCTGTAGGGAGACCTTAAAGCAGCCTTTCAGAACTTCAAGGGGGCTTCAAAGAAATACAGAGACAGACTTTTTATAGAGCTTGTAGCAACAGGACAAGGAGTAATGGTTCTAAACTAAGATTCAGAAAGACTAAATACAATGCAGAAAATTTTTTTTACAATGAGAGTGGTGAAACACTGGCACAGGTTGCCCAGAGAGGTGG
The DNA here is from genome assembly GCA_013400935.1 of Turnix velox. Taxonomy (NCBI): domain Eukaryota; kingdom Metazoa; phylum Chordata; class Aves; order Charadriiformes; family Turnicidae; genus Turnix; species Turnix velox. Next base: position 111,453 of record VZTY01008129.1, on the reverse strand, counting down.
TAGATGCCCCATCCTTGGAAATATTCAAGGTCAGTTTAGGTTATGAGCAACCTGACCTAATTAAAAATGTCTCCATTCACTGCAGGAGGGTCAAACTAGATGACCTTTAAAAGGTCCTTTCCAAACCAAACTAGTCTATGATTCTATCATAAGTGTAATAATATATTTATATGAAGTATGTATGTACTGAATGCCATTTCACTATTGTAACACATATAACAATTGCATTTCAATTATATCTTTCTCCAAGCACATATGAGTCTACATTTATCCTTAAAAAAGCAAATTTATTATTGACAGCTGATCACAAATACAATCTTGTGTATCAAAAATCAAAAAACTCTCACTTGTAACAGAAATATCTACCATACCTGATAACAATTAACGATGAAACAGTTTTATTAAGAACTGGAGCAAACTTTACTTTCACAGACTTTCTTTCCCCAGGTTTTAATATTAGGCTTAAAAGTGAATGACGAAACAGGCCCTTTGTAAGTCCTACAGTGCTCTGTAGTGGCTGGACCTTAAAAGAGTGGGGAAGACAAAGAATCACTTATTTAAACATGAAATTTTTACATATGCTTGATAGAAATTATATGATTTTATATAGAAAATTATCTTGTCATAAATAAGAGTAGTACCCAATGATACATACTGGGTTTTTTTAACCAGCATGTCTGGTAGCACAAGAATTTCCTCACCTCTGTTAATTAAAGTGCAGAAGATAACAGAATTGAGCTAAACTACATTCATCTGGATATGGCTAAGTGTAAGAAAGAAATGAGAAACTCATTAAACTAAACACTAAATTAGCATTAAGCCACTCAGTAACATTTTCTATCCTCATATATTTCACATATTCATAATATTTTAAGGATACATTTAAGAGGAAAAAGATAACTTGGGACAAGTACTGAAAAAAGCACATTTTGTGAAGTTTGCTTTTAGATAATGTGCAAGCATCCAATTGCTAATCTAAAGCAAACTGCAAATGGAAAGGCAAAAGTGTATACACTGGACAAGAAAAGAAAGCCCTACAAGAAAAACTACACACACAAGGTTGCCCACAAAACTTAAACCTTTTAAAATAAAGAAAGAAACAATGAAAAACTCAGTACTTTACTAACTGTAGAACTAGCAAACACTACACTTACTGATACAGGATTCTTTTCTTAAGGAATGAATAAACGCAGTTTTTCTCAAACTTCTACAATCCAACTATAATGTAAGCATACAGAAAAACCAGCATTTTAAGTGCTACATTTGAAGAAATGCTACTTTTCTCATTTCCTTGAAAATACCCAATAGAAGCATCACATCTTTTACAGTTAATAACACTTAAACTTGAAAAAAAACAACAACTGAATTCTTACTATAACATTATCTCAATTTAGAAGATCTAAAGAAAGTATTCACATACTTACACAATTTCTGAAGACCTGGAACTCCAGAGTCCTCAGACTGAAATTAGGTGGCTTACTCAAATTAAACCTGAAACAGACATGCAATTTTTTTCTCACCCCAGGTCAAGGAATATAATGACATACTTGCATTAGTGGATTTTAGCATAACTCAAGAAACTATTATAGGACTCAATTCACAGTTGAAAGGATGGTTAGATTTTCCCTATTTCCTCCACCTCATACATAAAGTTAAGGAAGAAATGTAAATAAGGCTGAGGAAGGTGTGCCTCTTTAGCTTGGGGAAGACGAGACTGAGGGGCGACCTCTCTAATGTTTATAAATAGGTAAAGGGTGAGTGTCAGAGGGATGGAGCCAGGCTCTTCTCAGTGACCTCCAATGACAAGACAAGGGCCAATGGGTGCAAGATGGAACACTGGAAGTTCCACAGAAATACGCAAAAAAACTTTTTCATGGTGAAGATGGTAGAACACTGAACAGGCTGTCTAGAGGAGCTTTGGAGTCTTCTTCTCCATAGACATTCAAAACCCTCCTGGATGTGTTCCTATGTAATCTGATCTAGGTTTTCCTACTCCAGCAGGGGGATTGGACTAGATGATCTTTTGAGGTCCCATCCAATCCCCGACATTCTGTGATTCTGTAAATACATATGTGTATACAAGGGCAACAAGCCCAGATTCAGATGTCAACTGACCTAATGATTCAAACTCTGGAAGTGACCAACACTGTGACTTCCAATACAGCTGTCAAATACTGTATGCATTTTTTATAAAACACATTTTGCTGTAGAATGTCCTAAGTACTCTAAAGAAATACTTACCGTTCTAACATTTGATCAACAAAGGTGGATGGGTTAGAATAAAGAGCTATAGGAAGGAACTGAACATACACAGGAACATCAGCTGGATTTTCTAAGAAAATTTCTTCTTCCTAGTTAGAAACAAATTTTTAACAAGTTCACATTAGGATTAATGCAATTAGAAATACTTTTTAAAATGCAGCCCCTACAAAATGATACTATCAACAAAATAACTTACTGATGAACTATTTGTATTGGTAAGAGGGAAGTTGAGCTGGCGTGGAGAACCAAGTATGGAAGGCCATGACATTTCTGCTGTAACTTTTAACTGGACCTCCTTCTGAAGATCTGTGTCCACTTCAAATACAGCATTCACTCTGGAAAAAGCAGTTAAACTTACTTCATAGAGGTAAAATAGAAAAAGTCTGGAAAAAGAATAGGGCTTCAATACACCCCAAAAACAAGATTAGTTTAAGAAAAAGTACATTACATTAATATGCAATTAAAAGAGTCCATGAAATTCTGCCCATATATGCTGCTATTAAAAATCAAACAGGAACAACCAAAACATGCCAACTCAAAAGATCTAAAGATGCTCTCCTTTAGTTACCATCAATCCATTCTAAGTTCTGTTATGGTCTATTTATGGATAAACCTGAGCAGAAAAATGGTAGAACTTATGAACTGCATCACAAATGTTCTGCTATTCACATTTCTCTTAAATCACTGCTCCTTGGACAGTGAAACATAAATTTCACCTTTTATTAGGAAATGTCTAGCTCTCACTATTGTAGAAACAAGAGACAAAGGATATATGCTCTTGTTACTGTGTTTAGCTATATACTGTAATTTTGTTTCTCCCAAAAAATGGCTTTTTGCAGTGGTAGCCTGGATTTTATAATCATTAACACATGCATTTATTTTATTTTTTATCTCTTGAAGATTAAATCACTTTATTTATGAGAAGATAGATGTTTTGAAAGGCATATAGCAGCCTACAATATTTTTTTTTTACTAAATATTAGAGATCGTTAAATCACTTTCAATTTAGCAAATCTCAAGGAAAAGCATCAAACAATTTGATAATTACCTGCACTGCAATAATCTCAGAATAGTAACAACATAAAATCTTCGAGATTTCAATAGGGATACTGAACAAATGGTACAATCCCTTCTCAGAAATTTTTGTTATAGAAGTAAAGGCTGCCTTGATGTTGTCAACTTTTCAGGAGCTGCAGCATACTGCAGCAAATAGTAGCTTTCAGTCTTGTGTTTGACTCAAGGAGATGACTGATGTATTTTAACTTTTTCAATGTTCTCCTTAACTCCCTCTTGGCACCTTCTCCAAGAGCACTGCAATATTAACAGACCTGCACACAACACAAAATTATGTCGTTGCTTCAAGAACTGAGATAGTAACAAGGATAAAATACTTACCTATGGCTTGAATTCTCTCTTATTTCTGTCCATTCTCTGAATAAATTCTCATGCAAATCCCAGTCGGAATCCCATGCATCTTCTTGCATTACTGTGCTGTGCTGAACTTTAGATTCCGCTTTAAGAAATAATGTTTTTTAAATTCTTCAAGTAAAATTGTTGTGAGAAAACTTTTCAAAAGATTAAGTTGAATGCTACTTACATTTAGATAGAAAGGGCAATCCTACATAACAGTGATCTCCACACTGTAAACCAGGATCAAAATAAATATTTGCAATCTATAAAACAGGTAAGAATATATCAATTACAAAACAGCACAGTAAATCTAATGACCAGAGAAAGACAATAGATTTCTGATGACCACAGAAACTTAACATCTACTATACATAAGAAAGAACTTGGAAACATGCAGAAATAATGCACAAACAAACCTTTGATTTTTTTCCTGGTTCTAAGTCTTCTTTATTACTTCTTAGCCTCTTAAAATAAAACCTTACGTCTTCTGACAGTGAGCGTATGTGTTGTATTTTCACTTTCTGAGAAAAGGAGTTCATAACATTCAGGCTCTGGTGAACTAATTTTCCCTAAAGAAAAGGAAAAGATGAAAACAAGTCTGCAGGACATGCATTTTCTAGCATGCATTTACTAGAATATTTGGCAAAAATATATACAGGTTGGCAAAAACCATAGCAGACCTGAAATGTTAAATTGAGACTTAATTCTGTTATCTTAAAAAAAACCCCACTAACCATCTTAACACTTCAAGTAAGATATTGTGAAATTGTATTCTTTCTTCTATCTGCTTCCAAAAACAGCTCAACCCTCTTTCAAAATTAAGTACATCTTAATTTTGTTATATTTTCCCTGTACTCTCCCCTGTTAAGGCCACATCTGGAGTACTGTGTCGCAATTCTGGGCTCCTGAACTCAAGACAAACAAGATATTACTGCAGAGAATACAGAGGAAGGCTAAAAAGATGATCAGGGGAATGAAAAACCTCACTTAAGAAGAGAAGTTGAGAGACCTGGGTCCATTTAGCTTGGAGAAGACTGAGAGGAGATCTCAATGCTTAGAATTATCCAAAGGGCACATGTCAAGAGGATGGGTCCAGAATCCCCTCAGGGATGTCCAGTGATGGGACAAGGGACAACAATAATGAGCTGGAACACAGGGAATTCCATGTCAACATCAGGAAAAACTTCTTTACTTTGTGGGTGACAGAGCACTAGAAGAGGCTCCCCAGAGAGGTGGTGGTGTCTCCTTGGTAGATACTCAAAATCTGCCTGGATGTATTCCTGTCTAACCTGCTCTAGATGAACCTGCTCTGGCAGGGGAGTTGGACTAGATGATTTCCAGAGGTCCATTCCAACTCCTACCAGGCTGTAATTCTCTGATTAAGTGTTTTGAAGTGCTAGAACAACAGTTCTGCTTCATCAAATGTTGAAAAGGCACTAAAGGAGGAAAAGCATGAAGAAACATCAGTTTTCTGAGCCTCCTATAACAAAAGGGGAACAACCTTCCTGCAACAGATCTAGTACATAGTTCCAGTAATTAGAAAGAAACTGAAAGGAATAGTGGAGTGAACCTGCAGATTACAAACACTACAGGTGACAGTGAACATTTGAAAGCATAGTTACAACCCTCCCGCCCACAGCCAACGAAATCAAGAGAGCAGGAACTAAATTCATCTAAAATCATCTAAAAAGAACACAGAACATTTTTGCTCCACACCTTCAGAACCTGCTTCACCTTCTGACACAAACACAGTTTTATGTTTTAAGCACATAACATATAGTCTGTTTGTCATAATCTGAATCTTTACAACATTCAAGCTGTGCTCTATCCTCACTTGTGTATCAACGACTCTATGGTCCATATTTTTCACTTTATTACAAATCCCAACCCTGACAATTATTAACAAATAAAACTCAAACCAAACAAGCATGTACCACTCAGGACTAGTGCCAAGGTTTCAGATTTCTATAAAATAGGTACAAGCAAATTTAAATACTATCTCCTAATGAACATGACCAGGGTTTTTCATGTTCCTCTTAAATCAACAGTTTCAGCTTTTTAAAGATTTCTCTAAGGCAAAGAATGAAGTGGAGAGATGGGAGAGATGCACTTTAGCAGGCACAAAATTCAACTATGGCCTTAGGAAAGAGTCACATACTATAACAATCTCAATAGTAGCAAATGTAATGGGAAATTAACTACAAGAACAAATCTCTAAATTGAAGAGGAGGTATGTCTGAGCTTCATCCATGGAATCTTATGAGTAATGAACTGCCACCAACTAGGCAAGATAAAGTTTGTTAAACTCTGTAGAACACATGAGCAGTATTTTATTAAGACATTCACTCAGCATTTAGGCATGAAGTAAGAGATAGGGGAATAAAATTTTATCTGCCAGTGATAAAAATAACCCCAGAACCATGCTTTTTACTACATAGGTCCTCATTCCTTGATTGCAGCAGAGTTGAGAGGTGGCACAGTGAGTTGAAAATGCCATTATGAAGCAGAAATCGATACAGCTAAGAGCTATTTAAATGAAGACACTTATCTTTATAAGCCTCTGTAAACTGTTACTGTGTTGCTGACAAACTTGGACAGAATACTAGAAATCAGGCGCAAATACACTAAAATTATAGACAGAGACAGACAGCACTTGAAACTGAGCAGCTGTAGGAGAATTATACCCTAGGTATGAACTGAAGGGGAGTTGTTACTAAAATTGTAGCACCTAGTTACTCCTGTATGCTCTAGCTGTCAGTATTTCTCTACCAAATACTGAAACAAGAAGAACTGATGTGATTTCAGTGATCACAAGTTTAGTTTGAAATGAAGCAAAAAAAAGTCAGTCTGCGGTCAATATTATCAAATATCAACTAATATTAGTGAAGCTGACTGCTCTGAAAAGCTTAGTGCTCAAACACAGAAAACAGTACAGAATCTTGTGAAAGGTAATGATTACATCTGAATTTATACCCCCAAACAAAATGCAGGAGGCCAAAGATGCCCTGAATGAAAACATTACTAAAAAAGAGCATGAAGTCGTTAAAAACCACAACAGTCTGGGAAAGGGAAAAAAAAAAGTCAGCCTTCGAGGCTGAGAAACAGGTGCCACAAGAAAATAGTATCCTCCAAAACAAGGCAAAACCAACCAACCAAACAAAAAGTTAAGCTGACCAAGGTCTTGAGTCTAAGATACACTGGAAAGCTCTTCAGTCATTCCAGGTAGAACAAAATAAATGGAGATTTAAAAAAATATATTACTTCTTGGGGCCCAAAATCAAACAAAGTATTTTAATGTGGTATTCAAGAGAGACAATTTTACTAGGAATTAGGACACATGAATTAGAATATGGAGTACAGAAATTGCCTGCCCTCCTGTAATGTAAAGTAAGGAAAATGGAGCTTCACGTTTTTTTCAGTTTATCATAGGCTTAGGAAGCAGTTTACACATGAAGTTACAGATATAGCAGTCAGTGTAACAAATTTTACAAATGATAAATAGAAATAACAAGTAATCCTTACAATTGTACGCATAACTATTTGACCCTAGGAGCAGCAAAAGACTTCAGAACAATTTGTGAAGTAGGAGATGAGAAAGGAGGTGGAATGGATAATAAAGCAAACAGCAACGATTTACTGCAGTCCTGTGGACTGACCTATCTTCCTCCAAGAAGACCTACTGCACTGCTTTTACACAAAAATATCATTTATCTACTAGATAAGAAATAAAGCATTTCATAAAGTGTCAGTGAGAAATTACTTTTTAAGGGTATACAAATTATAAGATAGGCAAGATATTCTGAAAAGCTACTGGAAGAAAAAGGGAAAACAGGCAGTGTTGTATAACAGATTGAATGCAGGACAGACATGAAAACAATCATTTTCAACAACGCATGGAGTTGGTTTTAACCTTTCAGAAAAGTCATCTTTATCTCCTTTTATTCCTTTCCCCCTCCCAGATTTCAATCTCTCTTCCTGCAATTTTCCATCATATTACATTTTCACTCATCAGAAAGTCACTTCAAGTTCAGACCTCAATAAAATACCAATTGCAAAGTCAATATGCCTTGACTGCCCATACTTCCATGCTTGAGTTGAACGCCAAGTGAGAAAAAAGTAGTATCATCTGGTTAACAGCTCAATGCTTGAGTCTGTAGCCTTGAGCAAGGCAGCTGCTTTCAGCACTTACTGAATAAATCCTGCTGCCAGAGGTGGGATGAAATCAGCCATTACAGACTTCAGCAGAGCACTATATACCCACAGAGCTCTCTTGCTCTCCTGCTCATGTGCTCCACCATGCACACTTGAGAGCTTCTACTTTCAGTGTGGAAACAATATAACAACGCTCCCACAGAGATCAAGGACTTTGTACACTAAAAATCTCAGTTTATTAGCTAACTTTGTTGGTTTTGGTATTACACTTGAGGGATTTGAAAAAAGCATTTCAACAATTTCCTATCTCTTTCATTCCTGGTGAAACATTAAATGGTAACAACCATACAACCACAGCTACATTAGAATCAAGCAGTAAAAAATCAGTTTTGGGATTGTACTGGTGTTCTAAGACCCTATTCAAGTAGGCAGTAGAGGAGATTTAGGGCTAACTCATGCTCAGGATATATTGAGGGGGAAAAGCCCCACAAAATAAGGACAAAAAAATCATTAATGGTTTGTAGCATACCTTCACCAATTTGATATGCAACAAGTCAAAACAGCAGTTACTCTCAAAAAGGACAGTGAAATAAAAAACAGAGCAAGAAAACATCTAATGCTATGACCAAATTCTCTTACCGGAAAAGAAGGTGGAAGAAAAACATGTTTTGGGGAGCAAGTCAATGAGCCTACAGCGATCACTGCCTTCACTGGTATAGTTAAAATCTGGAGGAAACAAAAATCAAAACCACAAGAAAAGTTCAGAAAAAAAAACCCAAAATATTAGCCTTTAAATATCTCTTCCACTTTTACAATCCACAGAATAATAAAACTCTGAGGTTCTAAAATAAACATTGTTTTAAATATGCATATGAACCTAGACTAAGACATGAATTAAGAATTCAGCTCATCACCACATTCAGAACAGTCACTCAATATTGTCAGGAATTATAACTTTGCTCAAACTTAGCACAATTCTACATGGAGTACAAAAGCACAGATAAAATATAAGCTCTCCTTTGGGACATTACATACATCTCACTTGAATGATGCTTACTTCCTTGAAAAACAGAAGGAAAGTACCTTTAAGGTAAAAGAGTATAAGAGAAGAAGACTTCTCAAAAAGAATTAGAAGTCATAGTAAGACCTGGGGATAGAGAAAGACTCAGAAAAGAGTATGGAAGAAGATGGTAATGAGATCCTTTGTATAGTATAAAACTACCAATATAAGTAGAATAAAATAAAAGCAAATAAAAGAATGCTTAAGATTCTACAACTGAAGGGTCCCATACATTTATGGATATATTAAAAAAAGATTAATGTCTTAGATAACTGACAGAAATTGGTAATTTCCCATTTTTTTGTACCTTTGTTAGATCATACAACAAGCTATATATTTTCCAGACTTCCTAAGCACAGTGTCCCGTGTATCTTTTCCTACATATCTCATGCAAAGATAGTAAATTCTGATTCAATTATGTGTTAGAATATCTGTTTTCTGCATCATTCAAATAAGCCTTACCAAGTTGAGAATTAACTGGTGGTTGCTCTCTCCCTTACTAATCTTAGCGTAAGAACCCTCTTTCATCAACTGGCAGGAAGTGCAATTCCTCTAATACAATCCTCACATATTGGGTTTTGACAAAAAGTCCTCAGAAATTATTGCTCAATATCAGTAACTGATAATGTACTGAAAAGCTCATGTTGGCATACATTATGACAAAAGATCTATGTATTGTTGCTTTGACGATGTGTCAGGTCATGAAAGAATCAATACCTCAAAGCATTAGGTTAGGTTTGAATAGATATTTCTGAAAACCAGATAAAAATCATAATGAAAGTAATTCTTCATTCCTTCAGAGAACACACACAGCAGTAGCAGCTTTAGTGTGGCTTGATGTAAGGTTAACTTGAAGAGATAACTTGGCCTCCAGTGGTCCTTGCCAATATCAGCTTCACTGTAATAGCACAGTCCATCCACTAATACAAGTATTAAAATGTTACACTTGAAGACTAAACATATCATTTAGGCAACACCCATGAATATACAATAAACATACCTCATAATCTGTTGTGATTTGTACAGCTCCATCATGAATTCCTTCAAGTTCTTTTGCTATTAGTTTTATTCTGAACACAGCATAATAACCTGATGCCAGTATCACCTGTAAATGGTAGAAAGCATCATCCACTGTATTCTATTACACGGAAAGCAATCTCACCAGAAAAAAACCCAAAAATATCCAACATCCTCTTATTTCTTTGAATGAACCAAAATTTCTGTGAAACAACCTTCATTGACAAAAATTTGAACAATTAGTTACACAAAATTATCTGTTCTTGCTCTGCCTCCCATCTGCCAAAATGAATCATAGAATAGTTTGGGTTGGAAGGGACCTTAAAGATCATCAAGTTCCAACCCCCATGGCATAGGCAGGGACACCTCCCACTAGATCAGGCTGCCCAGTGCCTTGTCCAGCCTGGTCTTGAACACCTCCAGAGAGGGGGCATCCACAACCTCTCTGTGCAACCTGTTCCAGTGCTTCACCACCCTCGCTGTAACGAACTTCTTTCTTATGTCAAGTCTAAATCTAACCCATTTCAATTTACATCCATTGTTTCTAGTCCTCCCATCCGACATCATATTAAGAAGTCCTTCCCCTGCCTTTCTGTAGGACCCCCTCAGGTACTGATAAGTTACTATGAGGTCCCCCCTGAGCCTTCTCTTCTCCAGGCTGAACAACCCCAACTCCTTCCGCCTGTCTTCAGAGGGCAGTCCCTTTGCCCATCTTCGTGGCCCTCCTCTGGACCCGCTCCAATAGCTCAATGTCCTTCCTGTGTTGAGGGCTCCAGAACTGGATACAATACTCCAGGTGAAACTACAAGAAGATGCACAGATTCGCTTCTTTCCCTCCCTCAGCTAGCTTTAAGTAATGGATTCAAAGGATTACTTACTGAAGACTGATCAGATGCACTTGCATTTTGTAGCTCATGATGGTTTGCGATTATCGTTGTTCTGTTTCCCTTTTCAGTTGTTAGAAGTTCTATGGCCAAACCATCCCCTATAATATGCCAACTTTTTACAGCCAGCTTAAAAGGAACAAAAGGTACTGTTTTCAGTAACAACACTGTTGAAATTTTTCTGAAAGCAAACTAAAAATAAATCCATCCTCACCTCTATTGGATTGCTGTTGATGACTGCAAATAAAATGCTAGTAGCTTCTGTTGCACTCAATATGCCAAAATCTATAAATCGTTCCTCGGTTTTTGGAGGAAGTACAAAGTACTAGAAAGATTAACAAAGGTATTTTAGCAGAAGTTAAATCTCAAATACATTCAAACTTTTAAGCTCATTAACAAATGCATTAATAAGTCTAATACAGCAGTAATGCAAAAACCTCAAAAATCTTTATGTTTTCTATGTAAATCTACAGGGAATAAAAAAATATAATTTCAGCAGTAAACAAAGTTGTTTAGGGAACAAACTGGTAAAATAATTCTGAACTTTAAAAAGTCCTCCAATGGAAGGATACTAAAGAATTAAAAACAGTCCAATGAAGTCTGCTTCTTAAGGAGAGTAAAGTAGCTAAAAAAAAAAAAGTACTTACATCTAAAAATCCTGTGTATGCTCGGACAGGTAGGTGAAATTTAGAAGCATTGGTGATAAGTAAAATATTATTATCTACATGAACAGATGACGTGGAAGGCATAAAATGAAGTGTAAAAATATATCTGGATTCATTAGGTGGAATTAAGACTGGTTTACTGAAGTTCTGGACCTAGATCAGTGAACAACGAAGACCAATGTTACAAAGTGCAGCACATTTAAGTATTTACTACTAGGTAAAAATGTTCACTGAAACAGGGCTTACTTTAAACATTGGCTTTGCTTCTTCTGGTAACACAACATCATGTATGAGGACTGCAAAACTGAATGTGTTTGTTAGATAGATCAGTCTTTCCACAGAATCAGCAGCACTATCACGGATGTGGAAGAGTGTGGCAGCATGATCAAATCCTAAATATCTATTAGGAGAAAACAAGTGGAGAAAAATAAAGATTTCCCTCAACATAAAGTGTTTTTCTTACACAAAAGACTAGAATTATATCTAACAGCAAAAAAGGTATGTAGCCCATTGCATGCCAAAACTTTTTTGTTAGCACTACAGTGTCTCTGATCATTAATTCATTTCAAATGACATAAGAAAGTGTGAATCATCATTCCAGGAGGATTAAAAGGAAGTGCTGAAATATTAAGATAGTTTGCAAATCTTAAATAAATTCCTTATTACCCAAATCATACATCTGCTGCATAGAAGTTCTGATAGGTAAGTTTTAGTTTGGTTAAAATATTCTAGAAGTTCTAAGTGAAAGTGTTAATAAGGATAGTTCTTACGTAGATCATTTTAAAGACAACTGAGTCATGCTTTGTAAATAAGTAACAAAAAATAAGGAAGTGCTGAGAGTTGTTCCAAAATTTTTGTTAAAGCCAAAAATATTTTCTCTACCTTTAATTCATAAAGTGATAGAGCAGCAAATCCAAAACTGGGAAATTTTCCAGTACTGCATTTAAAAAAATCACTGGTTTGCAGTCTTCAACTGCTCCAAAAACCAACTCACTTTGAACCCAAACCTCAAAACCAGCTTATACATTAATAAGACTACCCCACTTACTTGTGTAAACCCAGAAAAATTCAAGAAGTAGTTGTATTTCTAAAGGAGATCCAGAATCAGAAAATTTGGATATCATCTCTTTATAGCCTTACATTCACTGCTACATCAGTTAATTTACACCATTTAGTTTTTGAGCTATGTTCAATTACTGTAAGCTTACCCATCCAACACTTCTGCTTGATATGGAATTTCAAGTTTGGAGTAGCTCTTCTCTTTTGCTTTAACAGTTATTTTCCCAGAAGACTGTGAGGCTTTTTTTGCTTTTGATGCTGTACACATAGGAATATAAAAAGTTTGTTGAAGTAGACAAAAAAACCCCAAATTATCTAAAAAAATTGACAAGTATCAGTAGAATAAAAGCACAAAGCCAGCTGAGAAATGGAGTGTCACAGAAGAGAAAAATGGACATTAAGGAAATTTCAATAAGCGATTGAGTTCCAAATTGCTCCCTCTTAATACCAGTTAATTGAGTTGCCTGAGTCAATAAGCATGCCTATCAAAGGAAAGGTGAGTTTTCCTGTCAAATAAGTAACATGGATGTGTCCAGAAGACAATTTAGATCCTAGCGAAATGAATTCCCCCTTCAAGAGCATAGAATACACCTATTCTTCCACTAACAGAACAAAATCTTGAGATGGCTGGATTCCTGACTTAGAAGTACCAGCTGAGCAGGACTTTGGGCCTGCCCAGGAACACATCAACTTTCTATTAATGAAGAAATCAAAGATTGCTACCTTTAGAGAAACAGAACAAGAATCCATGTAAGAAGCCAAACTACACAAGTACCAAATATGCCACTCCAGGGCATCTAGGGCATGCTCCAAGCTTAGAGACCAAGAAATATCACCAGAAAATTAAGGGATTCAGATACTAGTTAGGAGAAAGCACTAACCCCCCTCCAAAGCTCCTGCATTCATTAGGACAGCTGAAACAGTGAAGATTCAGGGCCAGCTGCTTCAATGAAGAGAAATCGCCAAGTTGATCCTCACAGTCACTCCAGCTTCAAAATCTGAACCTATTATCACTTCAAGTTGTCAAGGCTCAACTATTTCAGAATTTATTTATAGGCTAAAACCTACTTCAGTCATTTTACAAAATGTAATCTGCTGAAGTGTTAATAAATAACAAAAAAACCCACCAATCCTCTCTTCTCTAGACATGAAACTTGTAAAAGTATGTCTACTTTAAGTAATCCAGGGAGAAAGACTTATAGCGTTAACTAGTGTCTTAACGCAGTATCACTTGAAAAGGTCAACAGCATTCTGACAGTTGATTAACATCTCTATAAAAATGGAGGTGTCTACAGCATAATATTTATAATCACACTATATAGGAGAAAAACAACACTTCTTTCATAAAGATAGAAATGAAAGTCTATATCCGCATAAACAATGTATCTTTCTAAATGTAACTGCTTTTGCACCTGCATCTCCCTTTTTCTTCAATATGAACTCAAGATAGCAAGATAAAAAAGTCAACTTTCACAGCAAGGTTCTCAAGAGCATGAGAGAGCCCATTTCCATGGGCATTCCAAAATAAAAGTGCAAACTTTTTTAGAAATAAGATTTTAGATTCTTTTTTAAAGTTTGGAAAGATTTAAAAGCAATCCAAGGGATACTACCTCCTTTAATATCCATTAGTGTGAGGACCATGCCCTGGTTTATTAGAATTTCTCAAAAACAACGCAGATTTGGACTAAGAATATATTTTAAATTATCAGTGCTTTAACACAAAAATACCGTTTATATTTAATAGAAAAATCAAGAATTCCTCCTCTTCTCAACAGTATTTACCACTCCAAGTTACCTGTTGTTTATGACCACAGAAAATCCCTTCCGAAATAACTGAAGTTGGAAGAAGTCTTTTCCAGGAAGGAAAATTTCATTTCCTTCTCAAAAGTACAAATAACACTCAGTTAAGACATTAGAAATAATTAATGGAAGTTTCAGCAAGTTTTAAGACGTGCTTGACAAGCTCCAAGCAGAGAGGAGTAGTACTTACCATCAAAGCTAATACTTGCAACTTTGGTATATTTACTTTCAGAGGCTTTTAACGTAACTGGCTTGAAATGTACTGTAATAGCTTCATTCTGTGGTGTAGGTCTAACACTCTGCAAGCAATCAAGATATGAAGCACATGTAAATTTATCATTGTTAACACACTGGGCAGCCTTGCAACCCCAACTAGTTTAGGCTGAGTTCTCATAAGTCTTTTTCAGCATCTGCAACTGACTCAGGAATTATACAGGAAAGTGGACAACAGAAGAAAATATTGGATTGGATTGGTGACAGTACAGTCAGAAACATGTCAATAAAATTTAAAATAAGCTTTATTTCATTTAAGAGTTATATTTAATTGCTAATGCTGCTAGGCTACAATAGCTAAAGTGTTTGTTTCTGATGCCATCATTAACAAAGCCACTAACTGACTTGTGTAATTACTGGTGATGATACAAACATCTACCTGCCTCTGATCCAATGTTAAGTCTGCAGAGTTGTCACAGGAAAAAATAAATTTAACTATATAGAGAACAGTTTTGTAAGTCTGAGATGACACTCGTCCTATACCAGCATTTAACAACTCTACCTTTTGTATTGGAGCATTAATGTTTTAAGCCAAACGGAAAAGGTAAATTAGGCATTATTGGAATCACAATTCAGTAACAGTGTCAGCTAACAGAGCTAATCTGTTGACATACTCATTGCTACGCAGCAGGATTACGGATTCTGTGCAACATCTGAAGAACCTATAAAGACTGCTAGCAAACGCTTTATCTAGATTCCATGAAAAGAAACTGGGCATGGAGTATTTAAAAGCTCTTATTCTTGTTTTGCTTGAAATTAGGATGGCTGCCATGATTCCTTCTCCCCAGCTGCCTCCTCCCGCTTTTAGAACAGCTCAGCTGCTCATGTAGCAGCTGTTAAGCCACAGCAAATTACAGGTTGCTGTACTAAGGAAACTGAAATAAGTGCTGGTTTATCTTATGCTGGGCTGCGGAGGTTTAGCACCTGCATCACAAGCAGCTTAGCCTTTCTTGCTCAGAAAGAAGCAAGGCAGACAGTTAGTGGTACAAACCAATTACAGCCCGTCTAAGCTAAGCTGTACCCTGATTGTACATGAAATCCATAAAATTATGCATACATAACTTAGATTTGTAGACTACATGATCCTTAGAGAGAAGAAGCAGCACAGCTCATGAATAATGTCCGTTAATTAAATGATCAAGTTTTTTATTTTGGATTTATAGCACTGACCATTGCCAACTATCTGCATACATGTGATACTGATATTTAGTATTTCTCTTCACAAGAGAAATTTTCTAATGAATTCCATACTACAAAACTAAGATCTTGAGGTGACTTTAAAAAAGAGACCTCTTAAGGCAGATGAAACCACAGCTGTAATCAAATCAGATACTTTGGCATGGCAGATATTATATTAACCATTTCCAATATGCCTTTTCCATGCAAAAGGCTGTTCTCAATTACGAAGTTTCAAATCACATTAATTTCATTTAGTAAATCAAACTGGAAATATTCAGAAGGGCAGCCTGTTGTCAGAAAACCTGCAGGTTTCAGAGGTGCATCATTTAAATCCTACGTGTAACAAACCTAGATGTATTTATAAAAAGTGGCTACAGCTAATGCATTCAGTTAAAGAAGAAACTGAGCACTTCTTTTTTAAATTTCCTAACTGCATCATGCACATTTCTCATATGTTGCTTGCTTACATAGTATAAAAGGAAATCAGAATGAAGAGAAGAAAAAGAAATATCCTTAAAAAATCCTTTAATCTTATTTTTTCTCAAATTTTAACCTAATCCAAATAAAGTCCAAGCAAAACTTGTCCCAAAATGTGCCTTAAGAATCATCAAATACAAACAGTCCATGACAATAATTATAACTCTTTAAAAATCTTTAACACCACTTTTTTATTCAGAAAATCTAACAGCAACATCTGTGAGGAAGATTAATTTAAAATAGATTTGCTCCAGTAACACATGGTTCACATGGAGTGACCCAGACAAGATTCCTAACCTTGTTGTATGAAGACACATCCAGTATTTGGCATTAAAGCAGAAGCATAAGAGTAGAAAATGAGGATTTCAAATGCTCTAGAGAACAGAGGGTGGGGAGAGAGCATAGTGCTACTGCAACAGTTACAGAGAAAGTTCAAGGAATACATCTATTCTAATAGAGTATGGGTTGAAACACTGGCACATATTCATCCATATGGTTTACTTGATAGTAGGCTCCCAAAAATAATTCTGTCTGGTCCACCTACCATATTGCTCTAAAGCCAAACTAGGCTGTAGACTCTTGCCTACAGGTTGTGACAACACAGCTACCCTACTGCATGAGGAAAAAGCTGTGTGGTTACAAGCAGCAGACTAAGGTTGCATTCATGTCAGAACTATTGCTATACTGTTTTTTTAGTTGCTTCTACAAATGCAATTATTTTGTCAGCCATAACATGGCCTTCAGCTCAAACAGAGAGATACCTAACTAACTGGAGTTCACTTTCACCATAAAGCACCATCCAGAATAGACATGGAATAAACTGCTACTTGATCCTTTTAAGGTAACTTTCCATTGATAACTCAAATGTGCAAACTGAACACATAATGCAGAAGTAAGAAGTAAATTCCTTTTTATGGTTGATAAGAGGAAAAAAAAAAATCTCTTCTAAAGATGTGAACCGTGACAGAAGTTAATTCTTCTACAAAGATTTCATTTTCAAACTGATAGAATTCAGCTTCAATACGCAGTTGTCCTAGAGTTCCTTGTTATTTATGCATCAAACATGATGAGGAGATCAAATTTTAAAGTGTTTCTTTGCTTTCAGCAATCAAATGGTCTTAAACTGCCTTAAGCAAACATAAAATTTTCATTCTCAAGCAGAGATAAAAGAAATTGTTCAACAATCTACATTTACTAGATTTTTGACAGCACAGATCAATTGCTTCATCTTGACAACAGCTCATCTAAGCAATGAAATAAACATGATTTTTGCTAATAATGGTGAAAAATTCTACAAAATTAAATTAAGGAAGTTTTTGTAAGTTTTAGAACTTAAAAAAGAAAGTCCAGTGACTTGCTCTTATTTTCCTCATTCCATTTCTTGGACCACAGCATGACTAACCACTTAAAAGCAGAACAGCTACAAGGCTGCCAACAGTATTATCAGTCTCTCATACCCAGATGACCTGAAGATATTTAGTTCCTCCAACACCCAGCTTAAATATATGCTAAATATAGCCTTGGCCTTTTCTTCTGACATTAAGCTGAAATTTTTCACAGTACAGTGCCTCACTACCTTTAAACCCTAGCTCTAAAGGGTTAGAAATCCACTTCTCAAGCTTCCATACAAGCAAGCTATTTGCCAAGTTCCTTCTCAAAAATTCTTCATTTTTGCTTACTACTTTGAAATCCCTTGACAGGTACAGCAGAACTTCACATAGTGCTACAAATGTTAGAAAGGTAATAAATTTCACAAAAGACTGTGCCTTAATGAGAAGGACTTGATGTGTTATATGTGATGCACTGAAGTAATAAATCATGTCTGGACTTATGTGGTAAATTGATCATTGTAAAAGTGAGTCCTAAAACTTAAAGGCTACCACATATACTGCTACGAAATGCTGTAAAAGAATAATTCACCTGTAAAAGTTATGTCATAACATATGTAACTGCTATCAACTCATAACCTTCTATTAGTCCACAGTCTATGGTGGTTTATGTTCTGCAGTCTAAAGACCACAGCCTAAAGTAAACATAAAAAAGGCCAATCCTTCAGTCCTTCTTCTGTCTCCTCTGGTTTCATTCCAGCACTTCAGCACTTTCTGAAGTACACTGGGATAGAGCATAGCTAGCTATACGACTAAATCTTGAAAACAAAGAAGATGGGAAGGGGAGGAGGAAGAAGTGAGAAAAAAGTGGGCAAAAAGAAAAATGACACAGGAAAAAAGTACGAATGAACAAAGGCAGACTATCAGCTTCGAGACAAATTCTGTAATAAAAATAGAAGGCAGAAAATCCAAACTCCAGAATTTTGAAGTTGGCTGCACTTTAAGTACAGCTGCAGTGATCTCACTGTAAAGGGCTCTAGAGTGTTTTCAGGCTTTTTTTTTTTTTCCTTCTCTTATTACAAACCAGATAACTTCAAGAAAAGTTTGCTCTTGAAAGCCATTTTTCGCTCATCTTAAAAGATTATGCTGGGCAACCTCTTCATGCACTCTCAAGTAGCATGTGGCGAGGACAATGAATCCCATAGATTCTTAAGCTATGCTTTCATTCACACATCACCTAGATTCTAATGCTGAACACCACACACGCTGAAACTGTGAGTGATCTAATTTTTATGATAGAAAGAAAAACAATAGAAACTTTCAAATTGAAATGAAATAGAACTTACTGTAATTGGCACATCTTTTGTTCCTGAATTTAATAAATGCAGATTTAAAATTTTTGGCAGATCTGTTAAAGAACAAAAAACACACCTGGCTATTAGGGTATTTCAACATAAGAACCTTACACAAAGCCATCTGCACTAGCTGGTCACTCATAGAAAACCACTGTTGTTCAGAGTTAAAAAGTTAGATCAACATGACAATATAGATAGTCAAAACAGCTAATCCCAAGAATCTGACATACTTAAAAGCTACACTTTCATTATTAGTAGATATTACATGCTTCAACTAACGATTCATATTTCCAATACATTAATGAACAGGGTAAAAATACTACAGAGAATGACTTTATCAGATGCACCAACATACAACAGAAACTAAATTACCATGTAAAAATTTTAAAATAAGACAAGTTGCAAGGAAATGTATTTCAGAATCTACCCTTTTTGGCTGAAAGAAGTCTATAATACCATTACTCTTGATCAGTGAGTCCCTTTCAAATTTTCAAAAGGTACCTTCAGTTTTACTACTTTCTGTCATTTCCTTTTAACTTCACTAAATAATACTAATTTAAAATGTAAAATGTTGGGCTCAAACATGTAAGTGGCATTTCAAAAAAAGATCTTTTCAAAAGTAAAAAACCTATTAATTCTGCCTGTGTCTGAAAATTATTAAAACTTGGGCAGATGTAAAGCGATCTTACAAAGCTCACAAATTAAGCAAACAACAAGGATTTTTAGACTAAGCCATGAGCAAATGTGTAAGACTAAGCTTATTCCTGGATGTGCAAACTACTCTTTGCTCGTATGTACAAGCAAGTGTAGTTGCAGGTGAACACACTTGTGCATTGTGGTAACACATTTCTATTCCGCTTTTGAAACTCTGACTTGTAAAAAGCTTTCCTCTCCCCACCATACTCTTTATAGATACTTTGAGACTGGAAGCACAGTTTACCTTGTGTTCGTAGTGTACCAAAATCTAGCATTTCTGTTGATGAATAGATTCCTGGAGCTTTAAGAAAGAAAAAAAAAATTAAAAATTATACTAGAAGTAAATTAAGTGGAATAACTTAAAAAACCACAAGAACAACAACCACTTTTCTACAGACCTGTTGTAACTTCTACTTCAACTGGTAGAATGATAAATTCTGTGTTGTCTGAGGCATTTGTTTTTATTCTAATGAAGGCTGTATGATTATCTGCTTCTCTTGAAGAAAAGCTGGCTCTCATCACTCCTTTTGTTTCATAGGGAGGTATTTCCTGATTAAAAAAAAAAAAAATCAAAGTATATCTATGGAAGTGTAGTAATTATAAAAAAGGCTGTCACACCAAAAAATTACAATCAATGCATTAAGTATAAATGTATTAAGAGCATAATCTGCAATGACAGTACAAGACAGCCAGTCAGTTATACAAATTACCATTAATTTTAGTAAGGATAGTTGTAATCAACTAACATGACACTGATTAATAGGTATATGCAAAAGAACTTGCAAGTTCCATTCAATTAAGTTTCATGTATTGTGGTAAAAAACAGTACACTAAACTGACATAGTCTGTCAATAAATAAAGTCCAATTATAAAAATATTATTGAGTGCAGTGACATCACATATTGATTTTGCATATTCTAACTGGTTTCTCTCCAAGGCAGACAAAAGGCATACAATAAATACAAACTGAAATAGTGCAGAATTGCAAATAGTCAAACTGTGAAGCTGTGGGTTTATTAATCACCAAGCAGTTTACAGCAAAAGGTCAAAAAGCTTATAGCTTTTATACCAAACTTATTCCATCAGCTCCAATCTGTATTTATAGTTTAAAAGACAACTCCTGCATTTCCTGGACACAGCTGCACCACAGGACTCACTTCAGAATCACAGTTGAAATCCTAACATTGCATAATCCCCAGAAAGGCCAGTGAATGGGATTTTCCTATTTTCCCCCTCCTTCCTTTTTTATTTTTCATTTGGAGCAAATTCCACTTTCTACCATATTTACTCATGTTTAAAGTAGGAATTTTTGGTGAGTAGACCTTCAATCAATTGACATTGCAGTTGACAGCTTCTCTTTTGTGTTACTGACAAAGGACATTGTACAGGGTAATTCATATGGATGTGGATTGTCTCATACACCTTCTCTGTGCTTTTTGCAGTATAAATCAACTCATTCTGTAAGTCAAGCCATATTCATCATGGAACAATCACAGAAAGGGTACTTTTGGAATGGAACTAAAAGATAATATAATTCCAAGATCCTCGCAATGGGCACGGATACCTGCACCTCCCATTAGATCACATTGCTTGCTCAAAGCCCCATCCAGCCTGGGATCCAGCCTACATTCACAAGAGTAGAGCAGAACAGCAGAATCATCTCCCTTGATGTGAAGTTGTATTCTTTGGCAAGGAGCCAATAGTTTACCTTCAGGATGCTTCTAAAATTTATTTCTTCACTTAAAGATATCAGTATGTGTTACTTCAAAATTACATTAAGTGACAAACACAAGAAAACAGGTTTAATAGGCCAGAACATGAGTCCACTCATCACACCACCCTGTCTCCAGCACCAGGTATAAAAGGAGAAGATTAAATGCGGGGCATGCATGTATTTTCTAGAGGAGTTTCCAGCCACTCTTGAACAGAGATCTAGGGATTTATTGCAGCTAACCACATCACTGTTTTATTTAGTACTCCTTAATATATTCTTCTTCTCCAAGTTCATTCAACTGCTTTTTCAATCAACGTATGTATTCAGTGTGACTTGAAGTAAAGAACATTTCAGTTTATAAAACATCACAAATATACCAAACAAACTTTGTATATTTTTCCTCTGGGTTAGATCTAACTCACAGGCCATCAGGAGTGCAACACAGTTGTGAATGCTTAGATTGGTGTAATTCACTCCACTGCAATCAACTTATTCCTCTCATTTCAAAACAGCACAGCTCAATACAGATGGCTTCTTTTAATTAAACCTTTCCTTCAATTCCTACTACCATGCAATTAACAGCTACTGTTAGCAATTCATTTTTATGAGGCATTTAAATGATCATATGATGAGAAACAAAGTTAGTAAAAAGAATCCCCAAAATCTAAAATTATACCAAAATAAAACCTCCCTAAACAAGCACAATGAATGCTGCAAGACACAACTACTCACCCATAGCTTCCTTGTACCTCCTTGCTGACCTGTTGGAAGCTCTAAATGGAGATCACCTCCACTGGAATACATTTCTACCACCTGAGATGGTTAACAGGAAAACGTTAACACTAAGCTTTAAAGGGATCCAGTTTAAGTTACCAGGTATTATAAAGTACAGTGGCATTGGTTAGCAACTATGTGACCATTGGAATACCTTATAAAACCACATTTAATGACAATTTAGCCATTTGCTAGTGCTATACTGTGCTTTCTGTAGCATTTCACAGTTCGTAGATCACTCCCTCAGCTGTATCAGAACATGTTTATCAGTGGATTACTCATTGACTTGCTCAGTTAGGTAGAGACATCAATTCTGCTTTTACATAAGAATGCCTGCCAACATTACTTGCTAGGGTAAACATCCTAAAGCCTCTTTGTGCTCTCCAAAACAAGCAGAAGAAAGCTAAAAGGGACACTGGGATTAAAAGCACTCTACTTTGCTTATTTCTTTTTTTAATTACTACTGGAATTTAATTTATTTTGCAGTAATTATGAAATAGAAATTTCACAGTTAAATCTCAGTTTACCAAATTAAGAGATATGTGAGCACAATCTACAGTTTTTAGAATAACCGATTTACATTTACTGAGAAAAAAATTTTATACAATATGAAATACTTGGCCTTGCATAGCTCTAAAGCTCAAACAGAATTTTAAGAAGCACCAAAATAAACAAAATTTACATTTAATATCATAAACATATACGAGCACTGAATGGTTTTCTCCAGGACTTACCTGCAAAGGTTCACTGTGAGGATTATGTATATTTATTATAGGTGAAAAACTGCTATTTACAGGAACGCGTGCCCCAATAAATGGGCGCAGTCGATAGGGGTTTGGTACTCCAATGCCAAACACCTTGTTCAGAAAAAAAGAAAAACAAAGTTCAGCATAATGGTTGCAGAGCCTAACAAATATGCACCAATCTTAGCAATATACCAAGTGCTCTCTTCATTTTATTGTATGATTCTTACCAAACATTTAAAACAAGTATCATGCTAAAGCACTGAAATTACAAAAAAAAAAATCCTGGTTTTCTCTGCAGTTAAAGAGTATTTTTCATAGCTACGACTTTGCTATTTAGAACACGGGAAGTCAAAATGCTATCTTTTTTCAAATACTCAGAAACAAGAGACCAGCTGAAAGTTAAAAAGGTGTAATATACACTAAACATGTTATTATAGAACAGACTATCCATATGGGGAGAGGTTTTGTACCTGTTTTCAAAACACTGTCACAATAAGTCATTCTTTCCATAAGAGGACTTTTCTAACATTTCAGACTCTCTCATTTGTCTGATTTATTTACTTGAGCCTCATGAAAATAATGTTTCCTAGCTTAGTATGTAGTATTTTCTTATCAGTGGATCAGATGAGCACAGAGCTAAAAAATAATCTAGATCACCATAATAAACCACTAAACCAACATAAAAAATAGTTGGGAAGATACTAAACACTACATAATTTCATTGACCTAGGTTACAGTACTCCCCTACAGATACTTACAATGGTATGCCTCTATGTTATAATAAGAAGCAGGGATAGAAAGTTCAACTAGGCCAATAAAAAAATCCCACTATCACTATTGTGCCCCATATCCTTGGATGGTTAAGCACACTATATAAGATACGGCCCTGGTTGATTCACATTTCACAACTTCTTCTGAAAAATTGTAATTCTCTTACCTGATAAGTAAATACCCCATGATTAGAAGTGTTAATAAATAAAGTGTTCTCTACATTCCCCACTACTCTTGCGAGGAAAACTACATCAAAGGATGTATTTCCTCCTGGAAGAATTTTCTGGAAAACAATAAAAGCAGAGCAAGCTCATTAATAAAGCAAAACTGTATGGAAGACATCCCATCCTGCAGATGAAATTTAATTTTTGTGCTACAGCAGATTTCTTTGCGTCCTTTATGGCAGACCAAAAGGTATATAGATTACTCTAGATTTGGGGGGAAAAAGAAAAAAAAAAAAAGACTTACACAAGTACAAATTAGTAAAAAAAAGTAAAAATCCAATATTAATAATACTGGATTTTTATGTTAAATTATGAACCTAAGAGTCCAGCTTATCACAGAAATATTCTTTTCTTCTAGTAGGGTACCCTGGTTTCAGCTGGGATAGAGTTAATTTTCTACCTAGTGGCTGGTAGAGTGCAGTGTTCTTGATTTAGGATGAGAATACTGTTGGTAACACACTGATGTTTTAGTTGTTGCTAAGCAGTTCTTAAACTTTTCAGCTTCTTACGCCCTGCCAGCAAGAAGGCTGGAAATGCACAAACCGGGAGGGAACACAACCAGGAGAACTGACTGGAACTCGCCAAAAGGATATTCTGTAATACATAATGTCAAGCCAGGGAGCAGCCATCACTCAGGGGCAGACTAGGCACTGGTCAAAAGGTGCTGTGTAATTGCTTATTTTGTATTATTACTCTATTATTATTTTTCTCCCCTTCCCTTTCTCTCCTATTAAACTGTCTTCACCTAAACCCATGAGTTCTACCTTTATTCCCCCAATTCTCTTCCCCATCTCACTGTGGGTGAATGAAGGACTGTGTGGTATTTAGCTGCCTGCCAGATTAAACCACAATACGTGGTTTGTGTGTGTCTCCCTGCCCAATCCAAATCTGCTTGGTAACTGATAAGAGATTGAGAACTACTATTAGCAGTAAGTAGCTCATTTAAAGAAGAGAGGGAAATCAAGGTAGGAAAGGGGAAGGAAAAGCTCATTTTAAATAAACAGAATAAACTTACTCTATTTTGAAAAAAGGATGCATGAAAATGTGATGTTGTAGCAGATATTGATACTAATGTAATTGTTTCTTCTGAGCTAGGGTTATGTAGGTAAACTTTTTCCATTTTTGGCATCCCAACTGGCCTGTCAAAACAGAGAAAGAATATTTTGAATCGGTTAGTATTCTAGAAAACAGAGCACTGGTGCTTATCTCATTAAAGCAGACAGAAAAGTAACAATGATGAACACAGACAAAGGAATTTTGTGCTGTATCTTTTTTTGAGTTACATATGTAAATTCTGCCTTGACAAATTACTTTTTTTCCATTATTTTATTGATTGGTTTTCCCAGATGTTTACCTAACATTGTATCATCCTCTAAAATGACACCTTATGAAAATGAATCACCATTTTCCAGGTTTTCACTTCAAAATCAGAAGAGGCTAAGTTTACTATTCCTGTGCTAGAACCTCTAAATTATTTTCTTACAAAAGGCTGCTCACAGCAACTTAAAGAGAAAGAAGACACCATAGACAGAAGTCTAAGCACAGATAATAGAAAGAGAAATGTGACGTTTTTGCATTAACTGCTCTATACTGTTGATCTATCAAACAGTAAGCCTACAGATCTGCCCTCCATTTGCTAGGGAAAACCTCATCAGACAAGAAGAGCTGGAATGACCTATCCCATCCCCAGCAAAAAGGCAAAAAAACCTCCCACTAAATCAAAACACAACCACCCATAAAAGCACAACTGAGGAAAACGTCTGATGATTGAAGGGATACTAGGATCCCTTCAATGCTTAATTTCACTTTGAACTGGCACCAGTACAGGCGGTCTCAAGGATTTTATCTGCTTGGTAACTGTGAAAAGCTTAAGTGGGCTTTTGGAACAGCCAGCAATTTTGCAGGGAATTGTTTAGTGAAAGTGGTAACACCTTAAAGTACCCTCTGTTTCTACTAACACCAAAAAATACCATCATCCACCTCCTCCAAGGCTGAAGAAAGCTCTTTCAGTTTCTCCTGAAGATCATCTCACTGAAGTTTCTCATTCTCCCCTGTGGAAGACATGCTGCTAGGCAGCGCCTGTTTCCGTATCTGCTTATTACAGTGCAGCTTCGGGATAGTTCTTTTCCCCAGAGTATATTCATTCAGTAGCTCCCAAAAAAGCGGAAACCATTCATCTTCTCTATCTCAATACACTCAAAACCTAGAGTTTAAGAGCTGAAAAGCAGTCTCAAGCAGAACAGACCTCACCAACCTGAACAGCAGGAAGTGAGAGAAGATGGGGTAGATTTTAAGCACCGCATTACATGTCAGCAAAAGACATGACCATCTCATCACCCGTGCTCTCTACAGAGAATCAGCTGCATACTGAAAATCCAAGATCAGAGTTGACTTAAGAGACACTTTTTTATTATACATATTGTGGGAAATGCCACAATGTCAAGAAAACTACATTAAATTAACAGGTAATGACGAAGCGCCAGCCTGCTCCTGTCAGAAAGGTAATTTGGAAGTAAAACTCACTAGCCTAGGAAATGCTTTGAATATTAACAGTTGTTTAAGGCCTTCACGCTTCTTCAGTTCTCAGGAGAACATAAGGATATAAGAGAAGAATATAAGACAGCATATATGAGAGGCTAAAGCCTATAAAGGTAAGAAGTAGGGAACCAGCCAAGACAGGTATCACAGTTCACAAACTTCAGATTCCAGACTAAACCACCATAGCATCAGTGATAAACGCAGAAGTGATAAAAAACAGAAAGCAATTATGTTGCCAGGATTATGTTTTATTTTACTGTTGTGTTGACCATTCTGATTTTGAAACAAGGAGTCCAGTATTTTGTTTTGCTCACATTCTTGAAGCATAACATAAGCCAAATCAACAGAAATAGGACAAACTTCCCTGCTATTAGACATGGTAAAGCCCAGGTAAAGCATCAGCCACCTTTAATGAACCTTTAATGAACCTAGATCCCAAGCAATAATCACATAAGAGACGATCTCCACACTGTGAATTACCAACCCACAATGATCTGCACAAGTACTGTATTACCTGATGCCACATTTTACAGCAGCATTCCTTGAGCAGCCACAGCCAGCACTTTTCACTGCAAGAAGCTGGTACAGACACACAAACCCTCAGGCAAACATGAACTGTCAAAGCACTTAAGATCTTGTTCTTAATCTTTTGTGTCTGTATAATGCTAGGTCCACCTACGCTAATAAAAAGAATTACCTAGATGAGAATACGGTGATTAACAAAGGTGAGGTTCAAATGGATAAAGAAATCTGCGTTCTTATTTTTCATTGCTGCAACTCAACTCTTTCCAGTCTGAGTTAATATCTGCAGTGTACTGTGAGCGTGTCCTTGTAACAGAATTCATTGCTGCTCTAGGGATTGAACAGGAGATTGTTTTCACAAAGGAAAGAAGCACCTGCAGAAAGTTGGGTAGATGAGTCCTTGAATTATTGGCCCAGACATAACTGTAAAATTATATAGCTATTCATTGTGAAGCAAATACGGATTGAAAAAGTGCCCTTTTAAAGAGGTAATTACATTTTTTTCTTACTGCATATAGTTTAGACATCTGAAATGTTCACTTGATTTACGAAAACTGATACAATCTATTACTGAAAAGCAAAGGATATAAATTCAGCAGATACATTCTTCCTCTTCCATCTCCGGTTCTTTCTTATGAGACTGAAGAGAGAACCACAGTAAATCAAGTTTCTCTCTTAGATTTCAGCAAGGTATAATGTAGATACCCAAGATTCAATTAATGTAAATTCCTCATGAATTTGAGAGTTTAACAAGTTTTCCCTTAAGTATTTCTTTCTCTTAGCATCTTTGGCAACTGCTGAAACAATTTCAAGACCAGTTATCACACAACATATCAGAAGTTTCACATGTGTCAGACAGAAGGGAATAGCAGAAGCCTAGAAAACAAAAGTGTAATACTGAGGAAAACACCCAGTTAGGTACTCAGAAGAACACTCCTAGTCTCCAAATATATGCATCTTAGAAATTTCCTGAACCAATGCAGGTGGTCTTAGAGTAAAGAAGGATCAGTGAGAGCGAGCTCCAATAATAACAGCTTGGGTGTTGACTTGCAATGCATCCAGCTACTTTAACTAAACAAAATGAGCTGGTCTTATGAGACTACCTCTACAGACTGAAAGGGAATGCCTTTTGTATCCCTCTCCAAAGAAAATGCTAGTTCCTTACATGGAGGAAGCCCTCGTCTTGTACATGGTGTACAAGACTAGAGTTTTAGTGACCAGAGCATTCTTCCTGTTTCATGCGAAACTGTATACATCACTGATTGAGTGAGACAGATAAGACGCTTCTTTAACAAAAGTCAGAGTAACTGAAGCATGCAAGTTTGAGAATGCAGATGTGTCTCTAACTCAGAAAAGCAAAAGAACACAGAATGGTTTTATTTTTGTATATGTACTAGGGTACAGACCAATTGCTTCTTATGTTCCAGATTTCACCAGATTTTCACAAATCAAAAAGCCCTTTAATATTACACTTGACATAAAGTTAGTATCAAAATAGCAGATGGATTAAATGTCCCATTTTATGTTAGGAATCTAACTTAGATCCCATACCACAAATCATACCTTTTTCAAGCAATTAGCAAAAGCCCATATGCAAAAACACACTAGTGGGATCTTATCCAATCCTTTCACTAACTGTGATTTGAATTAATCCAAGAATGAAATAAGCTATTTGTATTTAGCAGTATTTTGCAGACTAGCATGATAAGTGAAGAAAAACAGTTAGATCACTAGGGCTAAATGGCAATTTAGTGTCAACAGTTCGTTACATTTAGCAAGCTTTAAAGTAAAGGAAAATTTAATTTTGGAACATTAAAAAAAATACAACAGTCTCATTCTCACAAACAGAAGTGTATTAAATGTACCACATTAACATTTGACTGCAGATTATCAATTCCTTTTGGGTCCTCTCACAATTTGCAAATACAGTTGTTTAAAAATTTAAGAATGCCATAAAATTTGAGAAAGACTAAGGGACAAAATTCCCTCCTATTTTCTGCTAAGAGATTAAACTTCTTGCAGACAATTTGCTAGACTTCTCATCCTCTTATGTTACTGCAGGTAACATAACGTCACAGGACTTGCAAGAAAATCTTAAATACTTGATCATTACCAAGCAATAACTTTCTAGGCCAGCTAAAGCTTTCCTGTAATATCCTGCCAAATACTAGAACTAACAAACAATAAATGTGAAAATGGTAACAAAAATATCCAGTAAAGAAAATACTTCAAAGAAAAGCACAGTGGGGTTGTTTATCAACAGAAATCCAAAATATAGATTTTCAGAATAGTATCCTACCAATAAGAATTTTCTTTCTAGAGAATGGGACTTAGCTCAAATTGAGTAAAGCAAGAACCTCAATTCACTACAGAAACATAAGCTCATCAGGCTGAAAACACTACTTTTGGTAGAAGTATAATTTCATACATTACTGATCACTTCTATGAATGGGTAGGGTGCCAGCTTTATCTTTAAAATAATTCCATATTTTAAAATTTTGATGATGAGCAGAGTTCTAGCTTATATAGTGATAGTGTCCTAAAACATCCAATACCCAAGTACACCATTACCAAAAGTTATTTCTATCAAAAATTCAATTGTGAAGAACTTTAAAACTTTCTTTTTGATATAGTCAGAGTTGAATTAACACAGATAAAGAAACAGTATCAAGATTTATTGAGATTCAAGTTCTTCCACGAAGCATGTGCAAGAAGTAAACAAACCCTGCAACACTTCTCTTCAGTATTCACTCAGATGAGATACCTGAGAGAGCTCTAATATGAAGACCTGTCTCAAACACAGAAAGCTACACAGCTAATGACTATTCTGCCAAAACAGACCCTGAGCATCCAACTCCCAAAGCTGTGGAAGATGACGTAATGGTTACTGCTTATGTTGTTTAGAACACCTCAACTATTCCATTCCTATTTAATAACAGGGGAGAGAAACAGATTAAATGAGAGATTACAAAGGAACAGAATGCAGAATAAAGGCAGCTTAGCTGTGGAGTTGGCTTTGGGTGGAGGGGTTTTTGCTTGTTTGTCTTCTTTAAAGCTGCAAATCTCCAGTATCCAACACATTAAAGAATTTGTTCTAGAAGAAGTCTGGAGTTGTCAAACAGGAGGCTTCCACATTAAATAACCAAATGAGTATTACACTTACTGCAAGCAGTCCCCTGGAGCAGTGACAGAGGAGAACTTGCATCAGATCCACCCCATTCCCAGAGGCTTAATGTACACAGATAGTATTTGGAATCTCTTTAAATGAGCTAAAGATTTGAATATCCTAACATACAGCAGGTACGTCCTTTAATAAATGTAAGATTATCTTGACTGTCTTCAAAGTGGTAAAATATGGCAGTGTTTATTTTACATTAAAACAGTATTAAACTCCCCAACTGTTCCAGAACAGAAGTATACGGACAATATAATCTCATCTCCAGGTGAAACAGTCAATAACAGGTGTTTTATCAGCTTCTTTATCAACTTATTACTGATTTTAATTTTCTGAGATCCCTAGGTAACAAAGTTTTCAATAAATATTATTCCTGCTCAAGTTATCCAGTTTTTGACACACATGATTAAACCCATACCAGACCAGAAGTGCCACAGGAGAAATGGGTTAGCTTACAGCTGAAAATAAATATAGCTATTTTCCCTGGCCTAAGAATGATACATGAAAATAGCTTATCATAAACACAAACTTTGAAAAAGTTTGCTTTACTAAATGCTACACACTATGTATTAACAAAACACCATCTAGGTACAATACTTATTCAGAAACTAAGCATGCATTTTATGCCCTTCCTGAAGTCCATTATCAACAAAGTAAGGACAAATTTTTAATGTGAAAACCTTGTCAGTTTTATAAGGCAGAAAAATCAAAAGCTTAAGTGTGCATTATTTGACTTCCACTGTGCTTTGTATCTGCAGCATCTTCCATGATAAGGTTGTTATTCAACATTTCTCACAGCTGGTTCACTTTTATTTAAATGGTAAAGTACAAATCTTAAAATCAATTTTGGGTGCCCACAGCTAAACCTATTCTAAAACAGGTTTTGACATCTTACTGAAGCTTTAATAAATCAGAAGACAATTTCTTCCTGGAATTATGATCGTAACTACAAGAGATACACCAATTACCATAAATCATACTGCTAGAAAAAAATAAATAGACCACACAAAGAATGAAGATCTACTGCCAGAAAAACATAATCAGAAAACACAAAGAACCAAGATCTAACACAGGGACAGGCTCCCTGTTTTAAATGACAGAAGGCAATGATCTCCTAGTGTAGTTCTGAATTCACTGTACAGAGCCCTTCCTAGGAGATTTACACTACTTTAACAGTGTACCACATTTACCCTATTTCTTCAATGCTTTCAGCTCTGACAGGAACACCTTACATAAAAATCCCTAAATGTAATGAAGAACAGCCTAAAGTATTTATGATACTGACTGAGATCTAATTTGAGCAAGGCAAGAAAAGCATCTTTGGACATCGTAAAGCAAATCAACACACAGCTTCCTTCAGATAAGCATGCAAAGTACATATGACCTTTAAAAGCAAGATATTTCAGAGCACATTAATGGAACGCTTTATTTGTATTAGAAAAAGATGTGTAAAATACATTTAAAATACCAAGTTCTCCAATTACTCTGAAAACTTCTAGCATTTTAAGAGAAAAATCACTTAAAACTAAATCAATAGGTAAGTTTACAGTAACTCTAACAAAGAGCAAACTGCTCTACCTGTTCAAGTTTGTACTGCACTTGCCAGTATGATTTGTTAAGACTAATCTGATTTTGTTACAACAGAGATGCTGTAGAGCAGGGTTCACCACTAGGCATTTTGCTATTCAATTTAGAAGCTCAATAAGCTCTTATGTAGGACCAGATACTGACATTACAAAAACCAAAAGAACAAAGACACACAACACAAGAAGCTAGAAATTCTGAAGTTTTGAAGGAGTAAGGAAGACGATCTAGAATGATTTATTATGCCTTCCCTCAGATGAAAAACTTACAAGGTTTTTTCTACAGAGCACAAACAAATTCCATTACATGAGCCATTTTCGTACAGCTTTGTTATTTCGTGGCATTACATGGGATTTTTTGTCTCTTTCTGTAAAGATTATTTCTGGAAAACTCTGTGCAAACAACAAACAGCTACAGCTCTTCTTTCAGAAACACAAATGCATACACCATGTCAAAATACAGGAGGCTCCTTGTACATCTCCATAGTACCATACAATGATCTTTCCTAGGAAGATACTACATTTTTATTAACAACCCACGGTTTGTCTGTAAAAAAGCAGCCTGTCATTACAGCAGCAGACCTGGCTGAGGATCAGGGAAGCAACAATGCACTAAAGCATACCTGAATTTTTTTCCTTCTTTTGGGTTGTACGCTCAATAAAACATTTCACATTGTGTCGAAGTAATCATGCAAAGAGCCTGCATACAAGTACACAAACTCCAGAACTGATTTTGACTGATAAGATGATGAATGATTGTAGCTACCAATACACAGTAACTGGTTACTGGTCAGAAAAATTAAGACTGAAGTAGTTTTCAGATGGTCTGATTACAAACAGGTATATTGTTGATACTGTTAAACTCACTTCCTTCCCCCTTTCTTTTATCTTTTAGAAACATCACAGGCTAGTTTGTTGTAAACCATTATATTTGTACCATTACCGAGAAATGGAAGTTGCAAAGTGGATCATGGAATTCCTGGAGACTTTTTGTTCTCTACACCACTGTTCTAGTACATGCAGGTGTACCAACAAAAGTTTTTGTGTCACCAAAGCAATAGCAAAATGGACACGCAAGAGTAGATACTCTGACGTGGGTTATGTACAAGCAGAAAGGTAACCTCATCTCAGTACATTAAGTTCTAAAACTGTTTCTTCTCCATAGAGCAGCAGTACAAGTACCTAAAATGTATATGCAAGTACCTACACTACCAAGGCCATGGCAGTTGGTAAATTGCTACATGATGTCTAAGACTGAGTAGTATACCCAGATCTCTGAATATGGATGTCAACAACACTAACAATCTATCAATGCAATTTATGTTTACAGACTTCACCAGTGATTTTAAATGCTCTTGAGTTTAGGTTTGGCTTTTTTTCTAATTGCCCAAATAAAAAGATCAAGAGACTTTTCAACTTACTGTTCATGGAAATCCAGCATTGGTGGCTCAAACCGGAGAGGTCGGCAATTTCCCCGATATAGGGATACACTGAAAGAAAAATTAAAATTATATAAAAGATACTGTTAAATGATATGCTGTAGCTCACTTCCCATCTCAAACTGCTCTTTCTTAGCAAAACATTCATTAATACTAATAACAGAGCAAGTAATTAAAAAGAAGAAACAGCCCTGACAAACTTGTCTAGTCAAAACACCATAATTTTACCTGCCACTTACATGATTATGTGGTGCCTCCAAGAAAGATTATACAAGAGTACTTATCTTGGAAATGGACCTAACTGAAAGACTATCTTTCTTTTATATAGTGATGCCTAAATGAAACAGTAAGGTAAATGAGTTTAAGGAATCTTTCATAGCAATATGCAAACAACTTAGTGCATAACAGCAATTTTTATCTAGATCAAGAGTTTCTCTAGCTACATCTATACTAGTACATAAACAATCTTATATCCATGTGGTGGTATTAAGGTCATGTGAGAGAAAATAGCCCATGTGTACACTGTTAAAAACTCTATCTACAGAAGACAGACACTTCTTTGAAAACACTGCTCAGCTTCACATGTATTAATCTGCTGCTGGGAACTCAGTAGGAGAAGGGTAGTAGATGCAGACTAGAACATAAGTAGAACAATCTGGCAGCAAAGACAGTAAAGTATCTAGAAACACTCTAATGCTGCTTATTTTACCAGTCCAGCTACATAGCGCACAATCAATAACCCACAACTTAAGTTACAAGAAAAAACACAAAACAGCCCCACTGACTGCAATTTTTTTCTGTTCAGAATGATGCAAATGTGGCCACACCTAAGTACCTTCAGTAATTCGGAAACACTTTACTCAGGGCTGAGTAGGAACAGTATTAAAAAAATAAAGCATAAACCAGGTAGACAATAATGTAAGAGAGGTGAACAGGAAAGGCTAAAGAATGGCTCAAGATCTATGCCTCAGGACCAAGAGCTTTCCACTTGTCTTTAAATGCCATTTTTACTGGTATAAAAATAGCACACTTTCTTAAAAAGCTTGTTTTTTGTCTTCGCCTAAATCCTAGATGTCCAGAGTCAGAGCTGCAGCTGCATAACCTGACTAAGCAAAGCTGTTCCACAAACCCAGCCAAGGCAGCAGAACCACCTACTTCTGCCTCAACAGAGAGAGGAAGGCAGGACATGGAAAATGCCCTCAGACAGGCTCACCTTGTGAAATCCAATGCTTTCAGGAATCTAAAACTTCCAGGAAAACTATTGATCAGTTTCATGTGTCATTCTATGCTTTACAACTACTTCAACTGTAGTACTCTGCACTCTCTAATAACAGATCTGGGCAACAACAGTATAATAAATCAGCAGCTTTCAAAATAAAAATACCATGTCTGAATGATTCACTCCAGTATTCATACTTGAATTGTGATGATTCTATTGTAATCACATGTAATAGAGACATCTATTAGGGCTGATCGATTTTACAGCTCTCCAAGTTTGAGAGTGGAAGTATCCTCAATACTTCAAGGTTAGTTGTTTATAAATGGTTTCATTCACATAGCAGAACACCACTGGGGCAAGAGTAGGCCTAGTACTGCCAGCTTTAGTGTTTACTTCCACATCCACACATATGCATGTGTATATACAGTTCACAATAGATCTTAAGATTGACAATAGAACTGAAGGTATAAAAACCACCAAGAGGAAAAACTGTTTCAGATTTACAGAAAATTACAGTACTTGCTACTTTTAAGTGCTGCTGTGAATCATTATAGTCACTGAATGAGAGCAGGCTTAGACGTATCTTCTCAAGCTAAAGATCAAACCTTGCGGAACAAGTTTTCAACAACATGGAGTTTACAGAGACACCAAACATATGCAAACAAAGCTGCAAAATTATATTAGCAGTGACATTTTGATAAGATTAAACCAATAAGTCCTCAGAATAATAATCTTGCTTTTCATATTCTATAGCACAATTAAAAGACTTAAAGTGCATTTTTAAACTGAAGGAGAGAAAAAGTCCACATATCTCCACTGCCAAGATAACACTAAGCAGAAATTTCTTCCGATTTCAAAACTCTAAAGTCAGCCAGCACCCCTTTTTAATTTGCAATTTATTAATGGTAAAAGGACATAGCCATTTATTTTGTGGAAAATTTATCAGAAATATTTACAGAATTTATAATGATGATCATTCCTTCAAATGCACTGAAAACTCAGTTAAGAGTAACTTGATCTAACTTGAATGATCAGGACACACACAAATCCCCACACCTATGAAAAGTTTAAGCAGCATTTTCTCAGGCAGCATAGCTATATTATCCTGATTTGCTATTCAGACCACACAGAATTTTAAATGGCTCAAAATTGGTAAAGCCAGATACATTATAATGAATGCAACTATTAAAATAAAAGTAGCATCTGCAATAAGACCTAAATTGGAACAAGAAGTATTGGAACTCCCAAACTTGCCTACTTAAATGCCCAACAAGAGCCAACTTGCTGCAGAATTTAAAAAAAAATGATAGTGCCTGCTCTGCTGGGCACTTGCTCATTGAAGGCTGGATACACCCATGGGCAGGGCAACTTTACAGGTTAAATGTAATTTAATTACTATTGTATGCATGTAGACTTATGGCTCCTGGTCTTAAATCTGAATTTAAACACTTTTCCTTCCCTAACTCTCCTACTCTTCTAACTTTTAAAGTCAAGAAGTTTTGACAACAAAAGGAAAATACAAATATGAATGAGAGAAGATTGCCGACATCTGCCAACAAGCCCCAGCAGTCCAACAAGCCCCAGCAGTCCAAAAACTGGCTGGGATTCATCTAAACCTATGAAATTTCAGGAAATACTAGTTTCTAGCAATGAGTTAAGACAGTCTCAACACTTTCATCCCACTGCAGGAATTTTTATTTTAAAAATGACAGAGAAAACTATACACAGTGCCTAATATGATCATTCCCCTCACTGTACCATCCCCTCCATCATCCAAGTGAGAGGGCTTTTACCTCAACAACTAACTAGTGTCAGACCAGAAGCGAAGTACTACTACCAGATGTAAATCACCGAATTGCAACTTTGTGTCTCAATCACATTAATCCCAGATGAAGTTATTTAAAAATGGTCAAAATATCAATGCTTGGTAAGATTGTATGTGTTACAGATGTCTATCTGTGCCAACACATGATTTTCTTCCATCTAAGGACATTCCACAGCACTTCCATAATCATAGAATCATAGAATAGTTTGGGTTGGAAAGGACGTTAAAGATCATCGAGTTCCAACCCCCCTGCCATAAGCAGGGACACCTCCCACTAGACCAGGCTGCCCAGTGCCCTGTCC
>VZTY01008129.1:37844-73879 GCA_013400935.1 Turnix velox | reverse complement strand
ATTATGTTCCCCTTTCTCCAGTCAGTGGGAACTTCACCAGTCTGCCATGACCTTTCAAATATAATGGACAGTGGTTTGGCAACTTCATCTGCCGGTTCTCTAAGGACCTGTGGGTGGATCTCATCAGGTCCCATGGACTTATGCACCTCCAAGTTTCTCAGGTGTTCACGAACCTGCTCTTCACACACAGTGGGTGGATCTTGCTTCCCCTGGTATACAGCCACATTCTTCAAGACTTCAGTTGTGGAATCGGAGGCTGTACCAGTGATGACTGAGGCAAAGAAGTTGTTGAGTACCTCAGCCTTCTCCAAATCCCCTGTGACCAGCTCTCCAGTTTCTTTATGGAAAGGGCCCACATTTTCCCTAGTCTTCCTCTTTTCATAATGTTTTGCTATTTATCATAAAGTACAAGGCACTTGTAATTTTAAAATAATCTGTGCACATTTCTGGACTAGGAGATGAGGAAAATGCTTGTCAAACACAGTATTTTAAGATTTCACAAAGTTCAGTAGTAACTGTTTCTCTGTATCCTCACTTTACCTTTGTAACTATTCTGGGATTTCTGGAGGAGGTTTATGTTCTGCGAATCTTATCTGTTCCATCTTTTAATTGCTACTGTGGAAAACTAAAATCTAAGCATTATTCTACATGTATTTTTCCCACATTATTTCACCAGTTCTTGAAAGGGCTTCATTTCCTCTCCTGTGCAATAAATTGTCAAGGAATAAAGATGACAGAAATTTGTCAAACAGTAAGAAATTAGCAATACAAACTCTTAGAAAGCCACTGCATTATTTCTATTACCACAAAATAAAAGAGTGTCAAAAAATAACCAATTAAATTTTTTAATTTACAAGGCAAATATCTCACAGCATGTACTTTCTGTGACAGTCTTTCAAAGAGTCACCTCAAAAATGGAATATTTTAGTAACCAACCATTTTTCCACGAGTGCATCTATGACATTATTCATAAACAAGGCTGAGATTCATGTATCATAAAATGCATTCAAATCTTAAAGTTACTTTATAAATATAGGTATTAGACAGTTTCAGTGAGAAAGTGATTTCCCACAAAATTATTTCAGTGCATCAGTAACTGGCAGCACCCATTGCTATAAGTACAGATGAACAAAAAGACTAGCGACTGAAGTTTTTCACAAACTACACCCAGCTAGTGGCTGACTCATTTATAACATTTAACCCAGCTAGTGGCTGACTCATTTATAACATTTAACTCTCTATCAGGGAAACACATTCATATCAGATTTTAATCTTCAAAGCTAACATCTCCTGAGGGGGTTGTCTGGGGAAAGGGTGGGGAAAGAACAGGGAAAAGCTTGAATGGATGCACTGTAACCTGAACATGGGCAAGAACAAAACAAATTAAATGGCTAGTTCATTTCCATCCTTCCAATTAGCATTAAAAAGCAGATCAAAGAACAGAATAAACTGCCTAGACAGGGAAGAAGTATCTGACAGGTATACCAAGGAGATATCACAACCTCTAATAAGTACAATGAAAGGCAAGTCACCTACAGATGTTAAGCACATAGACCAGAAATGCAGTTTTTTAGCAATATGATTGAAAAAATCACCTACAAAAACACAACAAAGATCCATGTGAAACCAGTAACAAAGAGAGAGAGAGAGAGAAGTAGACAGAAGCAAATTGTGTATTTAGTTTCTAATCCAGCATTTGTGATGCAGATCTTTACCACATTGTTACTGAACCCCAAAAAGGATGGCCCTCTGAAATAGAGCAGGCTATTTTTCCTGGCAAATCTGGTGATTTTTTTCAAACTGGTAAACTGTTTGTTTGTTAGAACGTATTAGAACACTGAAATTTCAAACACAGAAAGCAGTCATCTTAGATGAAAAATAAAAAAAAAAAGCATATCTAATCCATGGCATTGGTCTAATTCTCAATTACCACAAAATTCACTTGTTTCCCATGAGACAAATTGCACATAATCCCTACGTCCCAATTAAAGCACCCTCTTTCTACCATTCTGCTCAATCATTTAAGCAAGATACTATTCCATTTAAATTATCTCCATTACTCCATCCAGGATAGAAGATACAGTAATAAGGGTTCTCTAAAGTTTAATTGTCATTCCTACATTCATGTTTTCATACTTGCAGTCTGAATGAAATACTACAGTGCACAGCTACAGCCATTTTAGTTCTTGTCCACACTGTGTCCCCGACCACTTTGTAATCCCCTAGCAGCTTATGCTGCAAAGGATGCAACAAATACCTAGACCATAGTAGCTCCAGTTCATGCTCCATGTACAACCCCATCATTGCTGGATCATGAACAGCAGCAGTTGTGCCACAAGTACACATACTCGCTCTCTCTGCCACAGGAGAGAGAATCCTTGGCAGGAAGGACAGGTAAACAGCAACTCATGCATTAGAATCTTAAACCAATCTTGTCAAATATGAGTTATGAAGAATCAGAAATCCAGATGATTAAATATCACAGACCATGTCAGGGAAGAGGACTATGATCACTTAGCTCCCAAATGGAAGTTTTGGGAGCTAGTATTAGTTATACTGCTCTGTAACCTATTTGCTTAGAATGTGTTCTTCTTCATTCTACTTATTTTTCAATATACAAGAGAAGTTCAATAATGAAATGTAAGAGATTCCTTATTTCCTGGACAAAATCTAGTGTTCTACAGTGTAATAAGTACAGAGCAGTTTAAGACAGCAAAAAATCCCTAACAAACAAAGTATGTAACTTCAATTTGATCTTTAAAAAACTTTTATCCTATCCTGGACAAAATATAGGATTGGTATGATAACAGAAAACAGAAAAGTTAAATTCAAGTAACTCTAAATTCAAAGTATCTCTATGGGTGGTAATTCTTTCTCCTATCATGGCACAGTTACATACTCATACTACACATACACCTCTATGTTCATGATTAATAGAGAAACACAGAACACTTGGGAAGTGATTATTTAGTGGAGCAGTTCAATGAAATACATTTTCTGTTTGCTTAACACAATGTTAACAGGCAAGCAGAAAACAAATAATTGAGTAAAAGCACTAGGTGGAAATGAGGGACCTCATTAGGCAAGAAATAAATGGGCCAAAGTGGGCAGAAAGCCCACTGAAGGGCAGAAAGCATCCTCCAATGCTATGGAAGTGAAAGAAGAGATTCAGAAAAGGTACAGCATAACAAAGTTTGAAGTTTTATGCAGAGTGTCTAAGCTAAAGGTTTTTACTTAAAAAGCAAATAAGAAAAGTTTGTATAATACAAGCCTGACAAAATTCATATTATCATAATACTAAAATTGCCTCAAGCTTCAGTCCAAAATATGAAGCAAATGCGTTACTTCAATACATAATATTAACTCTTCTCTTTCATGTTATCACAATAATGTGAATTTTGTTTTAGTTTCACCTGCAGTGAAAAATCTGCCACATCCTCATAAGACCCTTCAGCGCCTTTATGCTCACTCCTTTACCCTGAAACTCTGTTCCAAATTTACTTAAGCCTAGTGCTAGGTAAGTCAAAGTTTACAGTATTGTCACACAATTCAGAGGATTTACACTGCAGGATTTAGTTCCCTGTTTAATCCAAAGGCCCCAGAGAATGGTCAAGCAAAACAAACAGACTCGAGGCTTTCAAACATACAATAAAATGCTGGGTTGTTTTCCAAGGTTTTTCAAAATGGTTGCAAGGAGAATGCTCTTAAATTTAAGGAACTATGCACATGGTAAAATACAAACATTCTGCATGAAATGAAAAAAATATTCCTTTCATTAGATTTCTTTGGAAAAAGAAAAAGCCTTTGAAAAAAACCTTTACTGAAAAATACCTGTGCTCTATATGATAGTGTGTTGAATGTTATTCTACCAGGAAAGAGGCTTCACTATTGCTGTTACTTATTAAATGCATATTAACATAATAGGAGTGTCCAGAGACCAGATTAAAAAGGGACTACTTCTCTTCCTTCTAAGATATTATACATGCAAAGTTCTTCAACAGCAGGGGAAGAGGGGGACAATACACAGACAGGTATAGGAGAATCTATAAACACCATAAAGTTTTTCTTCAAAAGGACCTCAAGAATTTTTGAAGCAGGTAAATAGGACTGATGGTTTCTGAATAAAAATTCAGTAGAATTATTATTTAAAAATAATCTACATGCAAAGTCTCATTTTACCTCTCTATTTATAAAAATTACTCTATGATATATCTTTCAACATGAATTAAAGAATTCTTCCATTTCTTATTCCATAAGTGAACTGATTTTGCTGTACAAAATTAAATTTTGGTTTATGTTTTTATGTTTTTGTTTAAATTTCCTCTGTATGAGACAAACTTTTTATATAAAAAACTATGA
This sequence comes from Turnix velox, assembly GCA_013400935.1. Taxonomy (NCBI): domain Eukaryota; kingdom Metazoa; phylum Chordata; class Aves; order Charadriiformes; family Turnicidae; genus Turnix; species Turnix velox. The sequence continues at coordinate 69,520 of VZTY01008129.1, read as the reverse complement.
CTCTTACAGAAGACATTAAAAATCTCAGAATAGAACAGCTACATTAAACTCACAGAAAACCACACTTACCTTTTCTGTTGATATGAACTGAGGCCTATAGTTGACTCAGTCTGTGAAAGGAAAAAAAAAAAAAAGGCATTTTATATACTTTCTCCAGGAAACTAAAACCTGGCTTCTTTAACAAGTTAGTAGATCAATTCTAGTGGTGGTGGTAGTGTTTCTAGAAAGACAAAGTGGGGGGTATAGAAGGGAGTGTTCTAGAAAGACAAAAGGGGAAAGTTCTGATATGGAGCAGAAAGTGCAAACTAGCTTTTTTCAAATTATATTAAGAAACAAAGCCTCTACCATAAGATTGTTTGGCCCTGGACAACCAGTTTCAGCCACAGGAATTCCAGCAAACCATAAGACCACAACTTAACTTAAAAATTGAAAGCAGGGAAAAAATTATAGGAAATTATAATATTATAGGGAGCAAGAGAAAAACCTAACAGATGTAAAATACAAGTAACAAAGAAAAGCATATAAACCAAGTAACAGTCACACAGTTATCTTACCAGCGTAATTTAATGAACTAGAAAAAGAATCCTATAAACTCCATTCACTTAGGAAACTTAATCTCCCTCCCTGCTAAGGAGCTTCTAGCTTCTATTATTCATACCTTTACTATCACTCTGCTGGACATTACAGTTAATTACGTGAAAACAGGAGGTTACGTTGTCTAGGAAATTCAGAAGGTTGCATACAGAATACCCCAGGATACAACCAATGTTAAAATGTACACAACTTTGAAAAACTGTTTGTTTTCTCATAGAACATGGGGATCAAATTAAGGATACAATTTCTGTATTTTAGACTGTTCTAGAGATTTTATAATTTTATAAACTGTCAAAAATTGCAATTATATATAACTTTATTACTTTGGAAAACACAACATTGGAAATTTTATAACTACTAACATTAAATCACTTAATCCACTAACATTAAATCTTGATGCATACCAAGTACAAAGCCAGGAATATAAATGTAAGCAACAGCTCACATTTAAAGCAAAATTATTTGTTTTGCTTCCAAATTTCTATCAAACTAAAGAAACGACTGTAAAAGAGAAACTCTCTGTAACTTGATATTTTATTTTAAATTTTTCATGTCTTAACTAGCTACTTTTGTTTAAAAATCCCCGAAACACTGGGGCTGACTGCACTGCTAAAGGGACACTGCAGGATGAAGTTGTTCACAGAAGGCTACTTTTTGCAGTACAACACTGCCAGTGCAGTATTTCTGCACTGAACAAAATGCTAAGAGACAAGGTAAGTTGTTATATTGACAAATTTATCATAATTTTAAAATCAACAGGTTTTCATTTAAACTCAGCAAGCTGTCATTAAAACTTACATCTTACATTTGCATCATAATTAGAAAAATAAGGAATTACTTATTTTTCATTAAAATACACTGATTTGAATATGTTTCCATTAAGTTTTCCTAGCTTAAGGCATGTTACTTGCATACGGGTAAGTTTTTAGTTCAGATTAATTTCTGATGTAACCCTCCATTTTCTATATCCACTAAGAGTGAAGTAAATGCTTACAATCTATAGCAAACAGTTTTAGAACAGTAAAGAGAATTAAAACAAAGACAACATTTTAAATCAGTTTTAATTAACTGATGAATGCATAAGCTACTAAATATTTTGTATCTAAAACTTTCTAGGAAACATGGCCTAACAAGTTAATTGATTTGCTCCAAAGGAATTTAATCAGGAAAAACAGATCTCTGCCTCCCATACCTTACTTCACCCACAGACTGGAAAGGTGAAACCAAACCTTCAGTTTTGAACTCTTACACATGAATTTTTCAACTTAAAAACTGATACGAAACTGAATAAAAGTGAATTGCCCGAAAATATTTTCTCTCCATCCACAAAGGACCGAGGCTGTCAAAAGCTAGCATAACACTTCATACGAGCAATTGTTCAAAACACTAAGGCAGGGATTTCTTTTGGTTCACAATATCTTGATTCCATGAGGTCTGCAGAAAACTAATTTTTGCTTGAATATTTAAACAAAAACTATCTAAATAACCTTCAAACAGCAAATTATAAAAATGTGCTAGATATGCTTATTCTCATTATCTACTTTTCGATCATAAAACTGACAACCACAAGTTACTGTCTGCCTTTCAATTTTTTTTTTATTTCATTTTAAGCTATGGAACTATTGTCTGCTGTTTGTGGTTGCACATCTCTGCGAAAACATACCAGACTACATCTGGCTCAAAGTGCTCTTGCAAGAGATGTTGAGCAGCCTACTCCATAGGAACAGACTAGTGCTTGCTGATAAAAAACAAAGAGTTATTTGACAGCAACCAAGAATTTTTTTGATTTTCACCACAGCTAGCTACCATTGATCTAGGCAACAGACAAATTGCTCAGTAAGTCTCAGCACTTACGAGCTTCCTGCACATCTCTGATGCATGTACCAAGGGAAATGCTCGAAGTGTCTATGATGAGGAAGTTTAGGAACTGAAGATCTATGCAATAGATCAAAATGACCCAAATCCATTTTGTTTCCCTCTACTAACTTAAATCATGTGCTATTCCTCCCTACAAAACACTGCACATATCCCTCTCATTTTCTACTACCCACAGTCATTTAAAAGCCATTCTTCCCCTTATCTTGTCAGTTTCATTCTTTCATATTGTGCATTCAAACCACTGATATTCTCGCCTACTGAAGGGAGACACAGATTGAGGAGATTGCATTCCCTGAAATACTGTTATACAACTGCACTGGTTTTGGCCTGGATAGAGTTAATTTTCTCCACAGTGCACAGTACAGTGATATGTTTTGGATTTATGCTGGAAGCAGTGCTGATAACACAGGGATGTTTCAGCTATTGCTGAGCAGTGCTTGCATGAAGTCAAGACATTCTCTGTTTCACACCCCACTTGAAAAGAGGCTGGTGGTGCACAACAAGTTGGGAGGGGACAAAAAGGGACAACTGATCCCAAATGACCAAAAAGATACTTCACATCATATGATGTTAAGCTCAGTATAAAAAGTGGGGGAAGACAGAAGAATGTGGAGGACATTCAGAGAGATGGCATTTGTCTTCCTAAGTAACTGTTAACATGTGATGGAGCCCAGCTGATGCCAATGGAAAGCAGGGAGCAAAGTGTTCATTTTGATTTGCTTGCATCCATTAATTTTGCTTTACTCATTAAACTGTTTTTATCTTAGCCCACATGTTTTCTCAGTTTTACCCTTTCAATTCATTCCCCCAGCTAGTAGGAGTGAATGAGAAACTGTGTGGGGCTAAGCTGCCAGCTAGAGTTAAGCCACAAAAAACAGTTACTTTACCAAGTCAACAGATGTATAAACATCCTTACCAGCGTCCCAGGAAGTGCACTATTCACAATTAAATACAACCCTCCTTAGAGTAATTTATTTTTCTCTACAAATATAAATAAATCACATAATTAAATTACCAACAGTTACCTGACAGTCAGATGACAGAGGTAACAGGTTCAGATCCTATGACAGGACAACAACGACAATCATTACCAACACTGTCTTGTTCTTGGCAACTAGCTTTGGCTCTAAACAAGACAGCATTAAGCTTTTAATTATTTGGTAGAGAAAGAAACTCTGAAGCCTCATAGCTGGCAGTCATACCCTAACTGTTAATCTTAGTCTAAATCCCACCCAGGCCAATTTCTATACAGAGACCACCAGAGATCAAGTTTAACTCCATAAAAATACAGGAACAAATGCAAATATGCTTCATTGACAATAGCTGAACTACTAAATATCCATGGCTAAAATTAACTGTTGGGAGTTAAATCCCCTCTCTGATCAAACACAAGTCTCCCCTCCTGTGTTCTGATATTACAGATTTGCTATGAAAATACTAGTCTAATATCTGTACACAAAGTTTAAAATCATAAATCACTCTGAAAGGACATCATATATCTGAAACATATTTAAGAGCAAATATGCATCAAAGATTCACACTTCCAAGAGAAAGTCTGGGTTTTGCTTTCAGATGTATGTTAAACACAAGCAAAATGATAAATTCATTTTAGTGACACTTTGTGTTTTGAGCACCAAATTGTTTGGTTTTTTGTTTGTTTGGGTTTTTTTGGGGTACTTTGTTAAGTGGGTTTTGTTTTAGTATTTTTACGATTTTTCTTTGGGTTTTTATTTATTTTTTTTAAATCAGGGTCAACCAAGAGCAAAGAAACAGCATACCAACTTCAGCAGCTCATCAACCACAGCATCATGGAACTAAACCAAAAATAAATCTCATGTGGCAGTTTCTAAAATTACCACTCATTTTTATTACATGTCAAACTTTAGGCTTGTGCAGTAAATAAAACATACAAACGTGTTCAGTTACATGTTCTAAATACATTTTTTTCTTTTAAATTTGACATTCAAGTAAAATTGTGGACCTACTTGTGCTGCAGCTATGCTTCCTGTGTGACTGCATAAAATAAATTCCAAGAATGAGAATCATGAACCACATTAATCCACTATTTGAGCTATTTTTGTTAAATACAGAGAGTTATCAATTGAAGATCAATAAAATTATATATCAATACTGTTCATTCTTTTCTCCTGTAAAGGCAACATTTGTAACAGAGCAGCATTTACAAAATATGATTTAAAAGAAAATTGTATTAAATTTTATCCATGTGCAGGAAGTAATACAAAGAACAAAATATCACCTTTCAATGTTAGATCAGAAATTAGTTTGCATATGCACAATTATCAGTTTTTCCTGAGACACAATAAGTGAAGTTACAGTTGAAAAAATTCTACTGGAATAATTTCCTGATCCAACTAACTGCCTATCAACAGAAACCTAAAGTCAGCAGAAAAGAATTAGCTGAAATATAGAAGTTGAAATACACAGCTAGGTGGGGGAAAAAAATATCACCTCTTCTGTGGATATCATCTCTTCTGGGGATTACTGTCCTTCCACCCTAAAGGCTGTCTTCAAGTGAGAGAACTCTTAGAGATTTTTTTTTAAAGTATACGCTGTTGCTCCTAACAGTTGCGTGCCTGAATTTCTCTCTTATGTAGCCCTAGAAGGATAAAACTATAAAGCAAAGGGATTTCAGACTAAAGATCTTGAGATAATTTGCACACAGTCTGCCAGCCAGAACCAGTTTCATGACTTAGACAATTTCTGGATCCTCACATTCTTGAGTAGGATTTCATAGAGAATCTGTACCTGAAAGTGCACCTTACAGACTAGTACAGTTGTACTGTCTGGTGCACATGGAGCATCAGTACCCATAACTTATAGTCTGAAGGCTGTCTCTAAAGTATTGGTCCTGGCAGTTAACTTTATCCAGAAAACAAAAAAAATCCTCCAAAAAACCACCACCACCAAAAAAGTTAATTTTAATGTCTCACCAGAGACAGCTATAATAGCTATTCTTCATTTCTTGGTAAGAGGTCATATTACCAAGCATTACATTCACTCATCTAAACATAGGCATCTGCTGCCACTCGAGATTAATATCCTAGGGCAACCTGCCTGGTCCCAGACTGAAGGGCACACAGTCTCTCTTGTGCCCAGTGCCATTTCTGCTGGGTCCATGGATATGTCCAAGACAGTCCAGGGCACCTCAAACAGCACTGGTTATCTATGCTTATGCAACTAAACAAAAGACCTAAAGCCTTAAACGTGGTCATCCAGGGGATGTGGAATATGGGGCATGAAGCAGGGAGACCCCTCTAAGTCAGGACCTGAGACTTCTGGACAACATTGATTTCTTCAATGTTACTAAAATTCTCAACAATCAAGCTTTCTGTATTCCTACACAGCAGTATCCACATCAATTTATGTGGATAAATTGAGCCTTTCATTCTTAAAGACTCTTTAAGCACATTTTACATATTGTTATTTTACAGTAAGGCTGGTTCCCTCTTGTAGAAAAGCTACATGCTAACTAAATGTTGAGAGACAGCAACAAAATTAACCCATAGATGGCAGCTTTAAACTTCATTGATGCATTCATGAGCTCCATGCTAACAAGTGCAATAATTAAAAGAAACAGAATGATTAATATTTTGCTTAAGGTATTGAAAAAAAAAATCTGAAAGGCAGCTGAAAGTGGACTGCACTGTCATTCTTGTTACACTTTTTGATGCCTTAGACTCACAAAAGGAAACAAAAACATCAGTTGATTTTAGATAATGCAACATATGCTATAGATTTAGGCTTTGCAACAGTCACTCCTGGGAGTCAAGTATTTTTAAGCTAAAACTTGGGGTTGGCTATTCTACCTGCACAAAAAGAAACTGCAAATTTATCTGAGCAGCATCAGGACTGTAACTGCTCGCAATCTATGGCAATGAACTGAGATGGCTTTTATCCTTTTAGAAAAACACACCTTGGAAGAAAGTACCAGAAGCTATCTAGTCAAATAGCTCACCATTTTGGGCCAATGAGTTCTGGATACCTCCAAAGACAGAAATTCTACAGCTTCTTTGAGCAACCTAGCCAGTTTTTGATCCCTCTCAAGTTTAAAAGCTTTTTTTCCTTACATGAGTTTGGAATGTCCAAACATCCCATGCTGAAATTTCTGCCCAAAGCTTCTCATCGTGCACTGTGCACTAAGAAAATTCTGTCTCCTGTCAACTCCACACTGTCCACAGCAATTATTTTTCCCCTTTGTCTTCTCTTCTAAAGGTTGAAGAAACAACACATGTTAATGCGTGAAGCATTCCACTCACCCTTGCCTGTTATTGCTCCAGCATATCACTACCTTCATTGTAATGGATAGCCCAGACTGGACACAGTACTCCAGCTGCAGCCTCACAAGTGGTTAAAGAGGGGTCAGGGTAGAAATCAAACCCCTCATCTTCTGGCTCTACATTTGTTCATACAGTTCAGTAGGTTGGTTGCCACCTTTGCTGCAAGGACACATGGCTAACTTTTGGTCAACTTGCTGTCTACCAGAACTCCCTCTCAAGGTCTTCTGTGCAGCGCTGCAGTCTAGCCAGCCACTGCCCAGCCTGCCCAGTTACACAAGGTTATTCTTTCCCAGGTGCTGGACGTGCATTTGCCTGAGCCTAATGTCATAAGGTTCCTGTCAGCCTGCCAAAATCCCTCTGAATAGCACTACCCTTCCAATGTATCAACTGCCCAATTTGGTAGCATCCGCAGACTTACTGAGTACCCTTTATACCATCATTCAGGCTGCCAATGAAGACATTAAGCAGAACAGTCCTCAGTCCTCATCCATCATGAGGAACTCAATGCCCACTGAACTTTGTACCATAGAGTACACCCATCAGTCACTTAAATTGCCCATTTGAGCTGTCTAAATATAAGCAGTTTGGCTATATTAATGGAGATCATATCGAAACCTTTTTAGAATTCAACATACAACATGAAAATCTGACTTAATAAGAAATCCCCAAAGCTTTAAACTTTATATCCTGTAAGCACCAACACTGATACAACCAGAACCAAGTGGTTGCCATGTCTGTTAAGATATTTCTTTACTGTGCTTTACACAATGAAGTACAGATCATGCAGAAAACACCAAAATTCCTCCAGTGAGAATTCAGCATTGCTGACTCCCACACATGAGACTCAGTCCTGTAACTTTCTTCTTGCAGAGCCACAGAACTCATACTATGGTTCTGCTTCTCTGACATTTGGGACCATTGTAATTCTCATTACTAGTTTCTGTGACTGGCATTTTAGAGTAGTTTATAAACAAAGCCGCACCAGGGAACTAGCCGGTAAGGGAGTGAGCTAGGAGCACCCTCCAGAAAGACATCTGCAGTTTCCAAGAAGGGTTAAATGATTTGAGTGAGACCCAAATAACTTGCCTGGGCAGTGAGACACTGGAACAGTTTGCCCAGAGAGGTGGTAGATGCCCCCTCCGTGGCACTGTTTAAGGCTAAGCTGGATAAGGCATTGTTCAACCTATTCTAGTGGGAGGTTTTCCTGTCTGTTGCAGGTTTGTTGGAAATAGATGATCTTGAAGGTCTCTTCCAAACTGAACAATTCTATTATTCTATTAAGCACACGGGTTTTCTTTTCCTCCAATTTTAGCTATTCTGCAAACCAGGAAGCATTGGTAAAATAATTTCCAAGAGTTTGCCTGTGAAAAACCATTTCATACACTTAAGAGTTCTGCAGCAAGGATAAGCGTAGTGACTCATGTTAGTACAATTTGGACTGAAGAGTCTTAGCATTTTCCCTCTTCACTGTAGAATACGCTACTTTAAAATACTACAATATAAGCAGCACTTCTAGAACATTTTAGTCTGAATAGATAATAGCTCACTCTGGAAAATGCGGCCTCAACTACATTATGCAGGAAAGCATTAGATATTCAAGGCAAGAGCTCCAACAGTAAATAGAATTACCTGGGAAACAGTTCTTTATGAACTAAAAGCTGATGAAAACTTTGCTCTGAAAAATATATTTTTACTTTACTGTCTACTTTCTTAAGTAAAGTCTTCAGAAAGTGAGCCAGTATGTTGGCTTAACATGAAAGGATAATTTATTAAAAGTAACAGGGGTACAGTTGTAGGTTATTTCAACACTCCTACTATTTGCAGATGACATCATTGCCAGGGACCTGAAGCATCTGACAGATTTGGACAAGGGTTCAAATAATCAGGACATAAGTAAGATGTTGCCTGACACCAATAAGGCAAAGTTCACCTGAAGGAGAACTAAAACTAGCTACGTGGTGGTGCACTAAATAAAACAATGTGCATGAGAGAAAATGGAAAAACAAGCCATACAAGCAAAAAAAAGCTCTCAAAAATTTTCATCTCATTTTGGAACTACTAAATAAAGTGTGACAACACAGTGACGCAACTACCCTGTCCTTCCTCAAAGCCTGGAAATATTGATGCCCTAAGTAAATGCTAAGTAGTGTGTAGACACATAAAAATCCAATAAATCTATAGGGTGTTTTTAAAAATAGGCATGAAGAAACTATAGGTACCTTTTAGTACAAAATCACCACCATGAAGATGTCAAAAAATTCTATAAACACTCCCAACTGCACATGGATAAATAACCTGCAAGAACCAGCTTTGGCATGAAACAAATATGTACTTAGGATAATATGTGAAATTTACTTCCCTGAGGTTTTAAGAACATAACTGTTAAGCATCTGGCAAAGGTAGTCCATCTACTCACAACACTACTTGAAGATAGTACTAGGTAATCTCCTGAAGCTCATTCCAAACAAATTTGACTCCCAAGTGCCAACCAGTAATACAGACATCTGCAAATGGCTAGCTATTGAAATAAAAAAAAAAACCCAAAACCAAATCCTACACTGCATAAAGCAACACACACTTTACCTGAATACAATTGTTACCCTATGCTCAGGATCTAAATAAATTAACCAAAGAGTTCAAAAAGCTCTTGAGTCTTGAGGAAATTCTCATTATTTTCATTTAATCCATGGGCAGAAGTAGCATACATTTATCCAAATACAAATCTTTAATAAGTATGACAAAGAATGAAATTCTCAGTTTTTCTCTGTTAAGACAGAGGGTGAAGCTACATGGGTGTATCACTTTCTAATCCACATAATGGAAGTCCACACTCAAGAGTACAGTCTCTACCTCACTAGTTCAATTCACTTCCATGAACTAAGTATATTTCCACTGCCAGTTTGTTTTTATTAAATGCAAAAGTTTTTTTACAGAAATATTTAAAGATTTATGCTCTTTCAGTAAATGTTTTAAGTCAGTCTGGTCAAACCAAATTTTTCCAACACATTTATGTGTTTAACACATGGCATCTAAACAAGTATTTGATGAGGAACCTGAGGCTTTTTTGTTCGTTTGATTTGGTAGGGGGTTTTGTGGAGGGTGAGATGGCAGGGGGTATTTGCTGGGGTATTTTTGTTTTGAAGGATCTTACCCTCTGTGCATAATAATTTTAAATTATTCTCAATCTTATGTTAAGGACCAAGTAGCAAAAGGAAAGAAACTCCAAGCAATCAAACAAAAATCTCTAATTTAGGTAGGTGGGTGAAAAAGAAAACACAATTTCATAAAGCTGAAGTAAGTAATATTATCATGAGTCCAGAACTATACAGCTTTTCCATTTGTTGACTCTTCTAGATAGAAAGTAGGAAATGTAAATGAAGTACTACACCAGTAACTAGTGAAGTTACACCCCAGTCAGATGCCATGTATTATACTAATGTAATCAATTAATCAATTTCTTCTTTCTCCACTTCTCCCCCTCAACTACCAGCAGGCTAACACCAAGGAATTTTAACAGAAGATATGCACAGCACAAACAAAATACAGTAATTTGAAACTTTATTTAAACCCAGCAGCAACTTGGTCCCAAGAGCTGACTTTACGCTTGCAATGCTATCCCATTTGCATCCCAGCTCTACATGAAGATGAGTCTTAACCATTCAAATCTTTTAATAGCTTGTCTGGGGAAAAAAGCTCTGGACAAACAGGCCAGACAGAACCTGTACTAAACTTCATCAGTTTCCTGACACAAAAGATCAGGGAACTAGAATCTCAAGACATCAAAGCATATTGTTGAAAATAACTCTAGAAGGTCCAAAAGTGTTTTGGACTAAGTTTAGATGTTTCCTTATTTTCAGAAATCCATTCACCCATGAGTTTAAAAAATTAAACATTGCTAGTTCAGATGATTTACTTAGATTACATACCTGCAATAGGTCTCCTTCATCAAAACGTAGCATTTCTATTATGCCATCCGACTGGATGAAAGCTGCAAAGAAAAACAAAAAGCTCAGTAACTTAGAAGCAAACCATTTTGTTATTAAATTAAAAAGAGCAACTTAAATAACTAAAATCTGCTATACCTCATTATGTAGAAAGAGACAAACCAAAATAAAAATGTGTAGTCTAACGAAATACCAAACACAAGTCTGGGATATGTTTTTTCTCTGGTGGCTTCAATTACAAGTATTTCTAAATACCACACATCACATACCAGTCTTTTGGCATAAAAATGTTTAACTCCAAAGGGAACAACTTCTACCTTCGCTAAAATGACTGGCTGTACTACGCAAACTCATGACTTCAACCAATGTGACTGATGAGGTACCTAGACAACTGTGCAATGACATCCATAAAGAATCCCAACACAAACATAACTGCAGTCTTAAAATCTTTACCGTAAATCTAGAAATCTCTAATCCTCCGCATAGCAACAATTCCCCATCTTGAGAGTGAAAAATAAAATTTTAAATTGTTTAGTTTTTTGTGAAAATACAATGAAATCTGATGAAAAGTTCATGCATCAGTCACATATAGGATCCTCCTCCATTCATTTCCTCTACATGTTTGGCCAGACAATTGTTCTTCAGTTCCTCTCAAAATGCAGGGAATGCTACTTTCTTTTAAAGACATAGAAATAAAGTATTGCCCTTCCTGTAAAATATAATAAGCTGTACAAAAATCAACACAAGTTAAAGATGAAAGAAAGTCCAAGGAGTCCTAAATTTTGCTACCCAAAGGACTATCCACACAAAATTTCATACCATTACTTTCCAAGCTACTACATCTCAGGGCTCTAATGTTTAGAGACTCGGGTTGAGAAAGCAGCCCAGCTCACGTGTGTGAAAATCACCAGGGAGGAAAGGAGGATTCAGGTTATAAACAATGTGCATATCCTGCAATATTAACAGTTGTACGAGCAGTACAAGTCAGTCATGTCAGCAAAATAAGAGAACTTTTTTTGTGTATCAATTTTGAATTTGTTTTTGTGTATCATCTTAATGATTTGCAAAACAAACAAAAATAAACCTTAAACCAAGAACTAGAGGTTTGGTCAATCATTTACACTGAAGAACTATACAGAACATAGGGCAAGAGATTTTTAAAAACCCAAAAGAACAGAACAGCTAAGCAAAACAGCATTTTGGTTACTATTGCAATTCCTACAGCTTTTGAAGATTGTTGTTTTTCAAACTTCAGTTATTGGAACAGATCTATCAGTTAAGCTTAATCTTCGAAACAAGGAACAAATGGATTCTTGTCAATTTAACCTCCACACACTGTAAGACTTTCAAGTCTCTGTTTTATTCTGTCTGTAAAACAATAAAAAAAAAAAAATCAAGTGAACCATAGCACAAGACGTAAGAAAACAAAGCTCTGACACGTTCAGTTAAAAAGCAAAGTATGACAGTTAATCACAGTTTCATACTAGTATGATGTCTGCCCTCTGTGCAAAAAAAACCAAATTACATAACAGCTGGTAGGGGGAATCCTCAACTATTTACCTGAGGAGAAATCCAAAATGAAATTATATTCTCTCATTTATATGATTTATTGTGAGTTTAACAATTACAACTTCAAAAGAAATTATCAATATGAGTTGTCAAAAGGAACTGCACCTTTGAGGTTGGGCTTCTTGGCATTCTTGCTTTGGAAACAAAGAATACATGTAACTTGACTGTGATATCAGGGGACAAACAAGAATTGCATTACAAACCACCTTTTTATATTTATAATCTATCAACAACCTGTAAAATACAAAAAGGTATACCACCAAATCACAGATTCCTTGTATTTTCTTAAGGCTTTTTTGCCCATTTTCAACGTAGGATACAAAAAGCAGAAAAAGTAGCAATGACTCTTCCACAAGGATAACACACTCAGCAACTCACACAAAGTAGGGAAAGCTTTCTACGCCGGCAGCTTGGATGGAGGCAGCCCTCCTGTAAACCTCAAATACTCCCCTCAGCCACTCTTCAGTTATTTAAACCTTTTTGCAACTTATGAACAAAGCAGCAGATGTTACAGAACATTGTGAGTGGATGACACCGTTAAATAGAAGTGCCATTCATCATAGTATCATTTAAGAAATGTTTCCAGGGAGCAGATGACAGTTAGTGCCAGGTGAAGCCAGAGGCACAGCAAAGCCTGGCTGCTGGCCATTTCACAGCCATTGCATCTCAGCTGAGGCTGTGATGAAGTTTCTGTGGTTCCATCTTTTACTTTGTTTCAGGCTAACTTTGAAGCCTCTGTTTCTACTTTATCAGTTATTTCATCAAAGCAAGGAAATGACAAGCATATACGCACACCTTTGCAAGATGAAAGTTTGTTTTCCCAAGTGTCTTCTCAGACTCTCTATTCAGGATGAGTCAACCTCACTGAAATAAGGCAAAGCTAATTACATTTTGTAAAAGCTCCACTGATGAGTCATAAAGAAGTGCCCAAATCCTCTGGAAGTGCAGCTCTCAGACTGTCCAGTGTGGACCACAGGGAGCACAAAGGCTTCTCCAAAAGTGAAATGCAGATGGTGACTGAAGAGCAGAATGCTTCCTTTTGAGCAGTTGTCCATTCCAAAATTAGAAGTAGTTGCTCACTGTTCACACTTGCATCACCTGAACTAAGTAAGCTCACAAACTTCTGCAGTGTGAGTCCAAAAATAGTCTTTTCTGTCCGTCTACACAAAATATGTATGTCACCAACAGAGAACAGTTTATTACCAATGCCAAAAGACTCTGCAAGCAATTTAGCATGAGATCACCTGGGCATGCTTTATTAGGTGAACTATTTCTCATGCTACAAGATGACTGTTTCTGTAAAGTCCCTAACAATTTCTCTTGGAAAAACTTCAAAGTTTGGGCTGCTACCATCATGCTCCATTGTGATACCACAAACCAGTAAAATAGACAGTCTCTATGACTCTGTTTTGGAGTATCAGAAAGCTGACATTCTTTATTGCAGTGCTGGGCATATAGTGACTCGTTCTACCCAGCAGTGTGTGCGAAGAACTGTTTAGTTACAGGGATTATGTGCATTCTAAATATACGTATTCCCCCTACCTACACTTCCACAAAATTATTAACACATTCACATTATTTCATAGAACTAACTAGTATATGCATGTGTCCTTGATGAATGCACATTTTCATCCATCGGTGATCCTCTGCTGGTCATCAACTGTCTTCCACACTGAGCCTGCTGGATGTACTTGGTATTTGTGCATGCCCACTTAATCTTTATCTCAACTGCACAATTCTTGAGGATATGAAACTAGCTTAATCTAGCACATTTCACTCATCTCTTCTATTCAAGGTTACAATGTCTCAAAATTTGCTTTCACACATTGCAAGTTTCTAAACTATCTGCAGGTAGGGCATTTCAACCTTGGCTATATTGCTCAAGTAAAAAGGGAACCACTGTCCTTTTTCCAACTTGGTATCTACTGTCAAATACTATTAGCCAGTACTTTTGATATTTTGGAATAGTGAACTGCAGCAAAATAAGAAGTGCTGATTGTGCCATTTCAGTCACCTCTGCCTTCCACATCACTTGCAACTGCTATGAGAGGGGCACAACATAACACGTGGGATAGGAGGCATTTCAGCTCTCTCAGCCCGATTTGCACTGTCACAAATCAGCTACCAAAAAAAACCTACACATTAGCAAAATTAGTTTTTCCTGACCTTGCAGACAACTGAAGCCCCAATGTTTAATTATAACAGTTATTAGTCAAACTTCAAGTGTTACTAGTATGTTCACTGCCCAAAGAAGGAAAAGGATGAATTTGCATATCCACAAACTTCAAGGCCAGACAAATTACATTTTCCTTCCCCCCTCATATAAGCCAAACAGAATAGTTTCTTCTAAGATGCATATGCAGCAGAAAACACTTGTCCTTTCAAGCACTTTCACAGGCACCTGCCTTGGAGGCTTTATCAGATCCATGAGAATTCATGACAATTTCAGTCACTCTCACTATTAAGGACATTAAGTGATTTCAGTGTTAAACTCTTCCAGATTCTAATTTGTGAATTCTGGTTCCCTCCTTCCAGGCAGTAGATTGCTTGTAACAGAAGTAATATAAGCAACAGCAAATGCTCAGCACAGTCTAAGTTTCATTTTCTGTTTTCAAGTTACAGTTTTAAAAATGCAAACTTTTTGCTGAAGACAATTTTCCTACAAAAAGTCCATAAAAGCTATCAGAAAAATGAATGTAGGTCTTTCCACTTGCTCCAAACACCTTCTTCTATAGAAAGCATTATCTAAGCTTTTTCCAAACTCTTTAAAAACTATCAAAACAAAAAAAACCACCACAACCATAACCCCTGACCCCCAAACCACATCTTCCTGGAACAATAAAAATGCTACCTAGTCATTACTACCAGTAGTAGCTTTCCCTTGCCCTTTACAACAACACAGTGCTCCAAGGTAAACACTTGAAGCAATAAAAAACTGGATATAATCAGTGGCCTAAAATTTTAGCTTAAAACACTACAGACCTATGAAGTATGAAGAAAATTTTAAAACCCTGTACTTCTCCAAAGTACACCAAATTTACTATCAAAATCACCTTAGCCCACACTAGTCTTCAGATGTGCCTGAACCACACAACAGAATAAATTTGGATGTAACATGAGACCAGTGAATATGCCAAGACTCTTGGTGTGCAACAATAAAAAAATTCTCTACAGTTCACAGGTTATAAGGCCTGACTGAGATCTGATTTTTAAGGTGGCTTTGTAAATTTTTTTGTTTAGTCACTGTCAGTTTCTTCACTTTAATAAGATTGTATATTCTGGCACATGTGCTTATAACAATACTTTTCTGAAACACTACTCAGCTCTGGGACACATACTCCATAACACACAATGTTTTATTTTTATATTAATCATCATTATATACCCTTTTAAATGCTTGCACGAATTGCTTTTACCCTTAACTCTTGTCTTATAAGCTGTATTTATATAAACACATCTAGTTTATGAATTCTCTCCAAATTCTGGAAACAGTGTTCCAGCTTACTAAAATGGGACCAGACTGATTATTTGAATCTCTCCTAATCTACACTATGTTTTTTTTAAGTCCAGTTGCTAACTCTTTGTCTTAATGGCTAAGCTCATTTCACGGTAACATAACCACATGAGCCAATTACAGTATGCTAGGTGTCATTCACTTCTGCCTATGTAATTACAGGACTTGTACCCCTACCGGTTAAACAGCACAACGAAAACTGGATGAGTTAGTTTCAAAGCATTGACTCTGAATTAACTACTTATGCACAATCACACAATTCCAGTCATCATTCTGGGGAAAACTGAGCAGCATGTAAAAGACAAGTAGATATAAAACAATAAAATTACATTTTTATGAAAGGGAAATTACACTGGAAGAATTAGATACCAAAGAGATAAAGAAAAATGGTATTATTCTGTAGCGCAAGTAATCATTTCTATCAGCTTTGAGAATATGAAAGTCAGGTGAGCCTCAAGAAATACATCCCAGCTCAGAGCTCAACACAATAAAAGCCATTTAAAGAAAGACCCGCTTCCAAGACAGGAGAGTCAGTATTATTATCACCCTGAATTTCTGCCTGCACGCCGGCTGGTATCTGTTCACAGTAACGTAAAATGCATTTACCTTATGAGCCAGAAAATGTCAAGCAAGGGGCTTTGTAAGAGAACCACTAACCAGCAGGCTTCCTCTCACACTTACATAGCCAATTCACTTGTTTCTCTTCCAGTGGTCCATAATGAAGGCACATTAATCATTTTTGCAATAGACCTCAGGAAGAGCCATCTGAGCCAAGACTGTAAATACACACTAAGTTGTAAAGATCACATGGAAAAATAACTCACTCTGTAGTCTTTTTACAGAGAAACATTATTTTTTATTAAAATCCCTAATTAGAATTCCTCAAAAAGGCAGCTGGACAAATTTTTTTCTGTTTACATGTTAATGATGAAATAGAAACATTCTTAGATACTGCATTTCAAATAATGTGAAACAAAAAAAAATCATATTAAGCTACATAATTAGATAATTTTCATTGAAAAATCTGAGTTTGTACTAATTGCTTAAAAAATAAAATTTTTTGTAACACATACTTAAGTTCATGCGCACCACTCTATGCCCAAGCTAGTGCAAGCTAAATAGAGACAGCATATCATTTGCACTGAGCACACAACTCACTATTCTACAGTGATGAGAAAAAAGGTCAAATTAATTTAGGTCAATGAATTTAGAATTTAAATTTACATTTCACTGCACACAAAAGCACAAATTTGAGTGATTACACTGCTACCCAACTATGTTTTCATAGAATCTTTTGCTAACTTGTGTAATTTCTGACTTCACACACAAAATAAACTTCATAACACAGCAAGGACCTTCCCTAGTAAGGAGAGCTGTACACTATGTTCATTCAGTCATCTGTTTTCCCCCAACTCGAGGCTGGTGCAGATTTTTAGGAATTCATTGATTGATTCAGTTTTCGAAGCTAGCCACAAAACAAAGTGACAGAGCAATTCTGATTGAGAATACAGGCCCCAGACAAACAATGAAGCTCCTAGTTCATCTGAGAGAGGAAAAAAATGGATCTTCATCCTGAAATCACAGTTCACACATCTGGCTCAAGACTTCACACTTCAGAAGATGGTGCAATTGCTTAAAGGTTTCTTTTATAAAGTGTGATCTGATTGGATGTGTTGTGTAATACATACACCCTTGATTTAAAACTACAGGAACATATAAAAACAAAAACACTCACTGAAAGTCACACATATCTATTGTACCTAGCAGTCTGCTTCTATTTATTTTTCCAAGAAAATTACTTGAGGTTATTTTAGATTAACAGAAAAAGGTATCACCAATTATTTGAATACTTTAATTCTCTGCTGATTACTTTGTAGACACAGGATGTAGTTCCACCTTCCATAAATTTGCAGTTTCATCTCCTTCAACTACAGCTATTTTTAATTTAATCTGACTTTTTGGTAATGAGTTTTGAAAGTTAGCAATAAATACCATAAAACTTCACTTTAAAAAACTTCTAAGAACTCCAAATACTATTGTATAAGTTGCTAAAATACCTATTTAGACCATTTAATCTAAATAATTGCTTTATTTTTAAATGTTTGAATGATTTAATTTGTTCACTGAAAGATATTGAATTACTGACTCCAAGTTGCTTCTCAGGAAATAACAGCCAATTCAGTTTTTTCATGAAGATTTCATATAAGAACGCTCCTTTTCAAACTAAAAAAAAAAAAAAAAAAATTCTCTCATCTGGAGAAAGCCTTTTGTGCATGTTAGTTTTAAGCCAAAGAGAACAATACTCCTGACACTCATGGACTCTTCTCACAAATCATTTAAAGAAAGGAAGTTAAAGGAAAACCCAAACCCTGCAATTAGCATCTTTGTTTTCTGGCTTCGTATCATACACATTGTGGCTTTTTTGTTCTTTCTCATGATACCGATTTAAAATTTCAATAAGCCACATTAGATTATAGCTCTAGAATTTGTTATTACTGAGTATGTACAGTCATAAAATTAATGGGAACTTGCTTCAAAAATGAGATAACCATTCCTGCCACGAGACAGCAGAAAAGCAGTAGCCCCTCCAAGATATCCTTAAATCCTCATCACACCTCAGTTCTCAAACTTTAGGTCACAAACTTCTAATTGCAGCATTAAGTTTTACTACTCACATGGTCCTGCAAAATTGACACACGTACAGATAACACAGACTTATTGGAATTCTAACCATTTAAACACATAGAAAACTTTAATATGCAGTTTACAAGAAGTGACAATGAGCTCATAGAATCCGCAGCCTCAGTAGAACAATGCATTAGCTGACAATAATTATAACTATTACCATTAATGTCAGCCTTCCAAATTTGCACTCTTATCCAACAAGACAGGGAATATATACATGAAAGCCAATTGCCCAAAAAAATAAATTGTGCCGACACAGTGCAAAGACCTACTTAAAAGCTACATCCAAGCTGATTAATGACCTTAATAAACCTAAAGAGAGAAAGAATTGTTCTCTGTACTGCAGAAAAGACAAAGGAGGATGGGATTTTCAGAGTTTGAGCTAGGCCTGATTTCCCACATGGTTCCAAATACTAAGACACAGGATAGTCCATGACCAAAAGCCCACTTGGGTGAGCTCCTGCAATCAGGAGGCTGGGAAGCATGGATTGTCCCTCTGGTTACCATCTCTCATCCCTCTACTGGCAGCAAAATTGTTCAGGAGAAAAAATGTGTTATTTTGCCGTTATGAAGGCAGAGGGGAACTTTGTGTTCTTGCCATCATGCTCAGTATTTCCTTTTATTAAAAAAACATAGCAGCAGCATGGCTTTTGACAGTTGTTACCAACATGTGTCTGAGAAACTGGGAACTCCCTTATATTTCCCTTCAAAACTACAGGCATGCAGACTTGCTGACTGTGGGAAGGGCATGAGTGTTCAGTGTTGGAGGCATTCTGCTGTCATGATCCTGGGCTTACTATGTGGCTCTGGACTGTCCTTTTTGGAGGCCAGAGTGTTTATGTGAATCTCTTGCTTCACTGCCCTGAGGGTGACAGAACAGTGGCACAGGATGTGGGGTCTCCTCTAAGACATTCAAACCCTGCCTAGACATGTTCCTGTGTGACCTGATCTGGCAGAGGGATTGGACTAGATGATCTGAGGTCCCTTCCAATCCCTGATATTACGCGATTCTGTGAACTTCACAGAACAAGACAACAGTTCCAGACAGGCACCTCCCAACATCTAAATGCCTTGTTGGCAATCAGAAAAGACCTGTGGGCATTGTTTCAGTCCTTACTCCTAACTAGCAGCCTGCTACAGAGGATGCAGGTTCTTCACATCTTAATCAATGTTTTGACATAGAAATGTGGCCTACTGAACGTCATGCTATCCTCCCTGCCCTTATCCTCCTTCCCTCTGCTTTTCAAGTCACTTACCAGGGTGGAACTGCATGAATTTATATAACAAGGGAACTTGGACATCACAGCACTTGGACATTCAAGTGCTGCATAGCACTTGAACCGAATTAAGCTGAAGATGACAACCATGGGGAGGGAAGAGTACAGTATCTCCGCCCTCTGTGTGCTCATGTGGCAACTGTTAACTGAGTGTCTGATGGAAACAACTATTAAGCCTGGAGGACAAGTAAATGAGCAGCAAGATAATGTCATAACTGAAGGTCAAGAAAATGCACAAAAAGCGTAATCTTAGAGTCTTAGTGTTAATGATGTGGCAGTAATGCTACCTGTTGGTTATTTAGTGAAGCCTCATGTTGACATGCCACGTGGCAACACAGGAAAAGGCTGGCTGCAATGTGTGATAAAGTCACTAAAAAAAACAGTAGGAGAAAAACAACTGCAATAAATTTTGCAAGAAGATAAAATACAAGGCAAGAAGAAGAATTAAACAAAATCGGGGAGTTCTAGTTCTAGGGAAAAAAATACAAACATTAATACGGCATTATTATATGTGTAAGTAGGTATATGGAACTGAAATGCTTGTTTACCAGCAAAAATTCAGTTCAGCTACCCAAGAAACCTTGAAAGTAGTTAAGCCTCAGAAGTAAATAAAGCATCTCTTCTGGTGAGACTCATAAACTCCAGTGATGACCTAATGTTGATACCCTTGCACAACAGATCACAATTTCAGTCAATAACTCCAAATCCTTAGGCTTAGCTACAGAATACATTTCAGAGAGAGATCCAATCAATCATACATTTAAGACTGGAACCATCCCACATCACTAAGTCACCCCTTAACTTAGACAACAGTCAATTCTCTTCACTTAAACACTTAAAACTTGTTCCTACTTTGATATGCCTACACCAAGGTCCACACATTTGTGACATTAAAGGATGCTTCAACACTAAAATAATTTTTTACAACAGTTACTTCTGAAGTATAATTAATTAACAACTAAATTAATTTTTTCTTCAATTTCTGAGTGCCATAATCTTATGTATTTTTCACTAGAGAAATTCAATTAATCAAAGGAAGAATTCATGGGTTTCATCAAGTACTAGAACCTTCAAATTTTCCCTGATGGACTGAAGTTTCTTTCAGTCTTTTTTCCAACAAGTAATGATATTCAGTGCTACTAATTAGTAGAGTACTTTACCCATGAAGATTCAATCTCTGCCAACAAAAACAATCTCTCGTTCTGCAACATATATAATCAAGTCTCCTAAAACCAAATAAACTTATTCATCTTTTCATTATTTTGGAAGACACGGTTTAGCCAAAGCTATTTGAGCAGATCATGACCTAAGTAAGCTACGTGAAAGGCAACTGTTGAATGAAAAGTTTCCCATTACTGTAGTTTCAGCTGGGATAGAGTTGACTTTCTTACTAAACAGCTGCTACAGTGTTACACCTTGTATATGGGATGTGAAATGGTACTGATAGCACACTAGGGGTTTTGGTTGTTGTTGAGACATCACAGCCTTTCTTCCTCCTCACATAATGCCACCAGTGAGAAGACAGGAAGATGCAAGAAGCTGGAAGGAGACACATCTGGGACAGGTGACCCAAACTGATCAGGGCCGTATTCCATGCCACATGACAGCACATTCAGTGTATAAAGCTCTGGGAAAAATAGGAAAGGGGAGGGCATTCATAATGATGCTGCTTGCCAAAGTATTACATGTGATGGAGCCATGCTTTCCTGGAGATGGCTGAACACTTGCCTGCTGATGGGAAGAAGAGCATGAATTTCTTGGTTTGCTGTGCTTGCATGTATGACTTTTGCTTTACTTAAATTGTTTTTATCTCAACCCATTAGCTTTCTCATTTCTACTCTTCTGATTCTCTTCCCTGTCACAATGGAGTAACGGTAAGAGTAATCTCTGTGCTTCCTATCACTGAATTGAGTAGCAGGATGACTGGGATTAGCATCTCACTAGATAATGGTCATTTCTGGTACCTCTAGGCTGCCTACTGCTTGCTCCACAAACTTGAAATTGGTGGTCCAGAACAGTGAAACAAATATATGAGAAGAGAACGGTTTCCAGTAAGTACCAAGTACGTCATGTCTCCTGCTGCAAGAAAGAACAGGCAAACTTGGCAACACTTGATATCCAGATCTCCCAGTATTTCCTCAGATACGAGGTATTACTTTAATATATCTTGCAAATTAACATGTCAACCACAATTTAATTTATTGTCTTATTACCAGAAGCTACCAAAGACAGAAACCAATGGCTATATCACCCTCTGTATGAAAGATAGGATACAAATATTCCTGCTGAAATGAATTTTTCAAGAGAAAGAAAGGAAATTAGGGAACAAATAAAGCTTCATGTTATGCACGACTACAGAAACAAGGAATGGCCAATAGTATCTTTTTCTTATTCTGTGACCATATTTCTTCAGTGATATAGTGACATGTGAAACTTCCTAGATCCAATTACAAGTCCACCTCTATCAAATTATATCTAAATTACTAGTACCATAGAACTGCTTTCACCATGGAGTTACAAGGAAACATAGATTTCTCCTGTCTAACAGATATTCCCATCAGCTGTGACAAAGTTAATTGAAACTTCCAACCAAGTTTTTAAAATTACAAAAACAGATTCAAAACACAGATATAGAACAATTTACCATGTAACAGACCTTACAATGTAATCTAGCTCAAGCTTCTGCTGATGTGTGGTGAATGCTGAATTTGGATACTTTGGCTTTTGTTTAGTTGGACCATGAAAACACGGAATGTCAGATATCCCACAGCCTCTCTAGGGAATCTGTTCCAACGACAGCGCTCATGGGGAAACATGCCTCATTATGCCAAGCCAAAACATTGCAGTGATCCTGAACAGAACACCATAAGCCATCAAAGAGTCACTGATCCATGCAAGAACTAACCTGAGTAGGGGCACGCCTATGTGCATGTATGGGCTTGCATTCAAGCCTGTGCTATACTGCACATACCCCCTGGGTGCAGGAGGAGGCCAGACACCTCATCATAATGTAGGAGCCTGCAGGCAGCTCCCACTTGGTACTGGCAATTATGCCACCTGGGTGGCCTTGCCCTTATCTAACAGTACAGATACAATTTCTCATCTAGTACCCTTTCTTTTTGGGCTGGAGCAACTGCCCTATGAAGACAGGCTGAAGGAGTTGGGGTTGTTCAGCCTGGAGAAGAGAAGGCTCAGGGGGGACCTCATAGTAACTTATCAGTACCTGAGGGGGTCCTACAGAAAGGCAGGGGAAGGAATTTTTAACATAATATCGGATGGGAGGACTAGAAACAATGGACGTAAATTGGAAGGGGGTAGATTTAGACTTGACATAAGAAATTCTTTACAGTGAGGGTGGTGAAGCACTGGAACGGGTTGCCCAGAGAGGTTATGGATGCCCCCTCTCTGGAGGTGTTCAAGACCAGGTTGGACAAGGCACTGGGCAGCCTGATCTAGTGGGAGGTGTCCCTGCCTATGCCATGGGGGTTAGAACTCGATGATCTTTAAGGTCCCTTCCAACCCAAACTATTCTATGATTCTACCTGAAAGCAGAAATAATGAATAAGGAAAGCCAACAACTTGGAAGGACTGACATGGAGTAACCATTCCTATAAAAAAAGTCTGCACAGCATGTTGCACACAAACTGGAAGCCTGTTTGATGCTGCCCAACTCAGGGTTCCTAGCATCAGAGATGCAACATT
The DNA here is from genome assembly GCA_013400935.1 of Turnix velox. Lineage (NCBI taxonomy): Eukaryota > Metazoa > Chordata > Aves > Charadriiformes > Turnicidae > Turnix > Turnix velox. The sequence goes on along the minus strand of VZTY01008129.1, from coordinate 46,059 downwards.
ATCTATATTGTTCCTTCTTTATAGTGTTAGCTCTAATAAATGGCATTTTCAGACATGTTTTACAGTGTCCCAGTGACTTTTTTACTCACATAATCACAGACCAGCACCTCCTGGTAGAAAATATACTTCCTTTGTTCACTTTATGACTATGGTTTTCCAGGCTCCCAATACGTGTCTCTGGCTCCATTTTCTTCACATCCTTTACTGTGATATGCAGGATGCCATGAAGGTCTCCAAAACCTTATCTCCATACAGCACTACATCCCTCAGCCCCTGTCTCAGGTCATGTGCCCACCAACCATCTTTGCAGCCTTCCAATGGGATGGTAGGAAGAGGTTGAGCTGTGGTCTATTAAGTGCTGAGAAAGCAGGAACAATGCTTTGTTCAGTCTAGTGGCTACAACTCCTGTATGCAGCCAGGGTACATTGCTGACTCACGTATAATGTTTCCAGCTTGTATCCCCTGCAAGTGGTTGTTCTGTCCCATACGAAGGACTCTTCATTTGTCTTTTTTCCATTTCACTAAAGACCTGCCAGCTCATTGCTCTGCCCTGTTTAGATTCTCTCTGAAGTGCAGCCCTGCCTCTGAATATACTTTGTTTCCCAGACTTGGTACACCTCAACTCCAGATCAGTAACCAAGTATTAAGAGGAACAGGTGAGGAGGAACATCTTGTGACCAGTCTCCAAGACAGTGTACAAATCACCACCCAAAATCAAACACCCTGCTGTTTACCTAGCTGCCAGGCCAGTTTTTACCATTTTCTACAAATTCCACCTGCAAATCTCTGTACAGAAATTCAATTTTTCAGTATTGGTAGATGATTTTAGATTTATTTTCAAGCCTCAAATCACCAATTTTTAACTTCACTTTATACACTATCTCAACATCTCAAATGGGGGACCCAAAAACCCTCTAATGGAAACAGATGGCAAGAAAAATGGCTGATTCCTTTGTCTCACTACCAATATCTTCCATTATCTTCAATCTGAGCCAGACATCTCCAGTCTGCAGCTACTCTATTCCAAAAAGAAAGAAATTTCATAAGCCAGTCACATCAAACTATGCTGAAGCCATCCAATTTCACACTGAGGAAACAACCTTGAGATGACTGCAATACAGTATCCCTGTAAGGAAATAAGAATGATTTCCATTTTAAAAAACTGAAATTCCCTCTTTAAAAACCTGCTCTTCGAGGACTTTTCTCAGTGTTTTGTTCTGGTTTATTCTTCACTGCTATCCTCTTCTACAAGGATCTCCTTCAGATTTATGGATCTAAAAAGTCAAGTTGACAAAAACTGGATATGCAAGAAGCTTAGTGTTCAAATCATTTAAGTGAGAACCCTGCTTGTCTACAACTGTCTCCTATTCTGTCATGACTCCCTCAAATGGTGATTTAATCTGCTTTACACCACAACTGATTGTACTTCTTGACTTTAATAAATCCCAAGATTCAGGGTCTTTTAAAATAGTTTCTTTTAAAAGAAGTCTGTGCACATTCTACTACACCAAATCTGTAAAGCCCAACCAAGACCTAGGTGTTCAGCTGAAGAAACTCCTCCGATAAGCCTTAATACATCACTGCTAATACATATTACTTTATGAAGAATAATTAATGGATACATTGATCAAATAACTTTAAAAATCAAGGCACGTTCTAAGAAATCACATTTTTTAACTATAGCTACACACATAGAAGGAGCTATTAGGTATAGTTTAATTTCTTACATTAAATTTCATTCAGGTATCTTTAAAACCAGTTCAGCAGCTCTTTCTCTTCTACTATGCATATCAGAAAGGAGAGGAGGTATTAAAAATGCCTCTACAGTAGTCTTGGTGACAAGACAGACCCAATAAGTGCAGCAGGAAAATCTCAAAACCAGTGTAAAACTCATCATATTTTTTTCTACTTTTCAGAGATTAAAATCATATTTCAAACTTACAGCTCTACTCTTTCCCCATTACATCAAAAGTTTAGAAAAAGAGAGAGAGCATAAGTGCACACAATCCTGGTCTCATATTCCAGACGACGAGTTACCCAAGCCTGCTTATCAGCATATATAAAAAGATTTAAACAGAGTTAAGTGCAAATGCTGCACTGCCTCCTTGCTACAATCAGGAAATCATGGATTATCCCATTTAGATAGTTCAGAAAACAGAAATACCCAACATTTCTGTATCGCTTGTTTAAAATCTTACCAGCTGCCTTTAACTAACCCACATCTGCAACACAATATTCTTTGCTTATCCTTATGACTGGAACAATAAATACCTTGCCTTCAATGCTGAGAGTGATTGGTTTCTTAGGTTTCCCCGATGAAGCATCTACGTTTTCAGTTTACAAGCCTTACAAAACAAAAACCAGAAGCTGGTGGGAAGAATTACTGGCTCCTTATCTGGACCATTTGTTAACAATTACTCCATACAAGAAAGGAGGATGACAACAAATAAACTAAGTTGAACTAGGTTCCTATTTCCAAATTAACAAGCTAGATTACTAATACCAAACTAGTCAATCACCAAATAAAGGCCATTTCAGCAACACCCTGATATATCCCCTATACAAGAAATACATTAATATTTTCTTGTGGAAAATAATGGAAGATCAGCAAAGAGACTGTAAGCACAGTCAAATGACTTGTATCAAGAAACATCTATATCATACTAACTGCTGTTTAGACCTGTTTGCTGGACAAGGAGAACATCTGTTCTTAGATAACATGGACCAGTGACAGACTCAAAACTCTGGTTTTGAAAATGCTTGAGATACCTGGCCTGCTGTGGGAAAGATCAGAACACAATGGAAAATTACACTTGCATGAATCCCTGATATACAGGCAAAACCAGCAGGTTTAGTGATCCTCTAGAAAGCATAAGGCTCCATGGGGGCAGCCTTGTGCGCCCCTGCCCAGCTACTGACTGCTTGGGAGATTCCCCAGTTGGCAAGGTAACAAAAATAAATTTACTCCTTGCATTTCAGACGTGGGTTTTTTTGTTGTTCCTGCATCCTGTCTGAGCTGGTTTGCATATCTCTTGGTATTAATAACTAAAAATTATTGAAATTATGAAAGGTGCAGTCACCTTCTGGAATTATAGTGAAATGCAGGCTGAAAGGCCACAAGCCCAGCCACCAGCCTAGAGCAGGCTCAAGTTATTACCCAGTACAGTTCCGAGTACTTCCACTTACTACAATGAAGATTAACTTCAAATGCTGTCATTTAGAGAAAAGAAGACACTCTTGCAGCTCCTGTTACTCACAGGTCAGTTCACGTTATGACTGACAAAGTCAGAGGCACTGGATAACAGTTACAAGCAAGAGAAATAAAACAGATCTTTACTGACTTGTATTCTGGCTGGACCCACAAGCACAGGAACAAACTAAACTGCTTCTAGCCTATGCTTCCGTCTCACAATTTTTATTGCTGGTTATGCATGAACCACAATATTCACTGTCAAACTCACAGGGAATTTACAGAGCTTACACTTTCAAAAATTCTTTACACTTATAAACTTAGTAAAAAACACCATGGAATCACAGCATGTATCCTTTAAGTAAAGTGAAACTGGGTAGGTTTTGAAATAAAGTGACAGACAGCAAATGTCCAAGCTTTACTGCAAACGGCTGAAAAAGTAACATGCACAAATACATCCAAAAAACCAAGACTCAAAGTAACCTATTGTAATACTGGCAATCAATCAAAAAAATCACAATTGAAACCTTTAAATAAAGCCAAGCCTATTATAGGATTGGATGGGTCTGATTACACTAGGCCCTATACAAATGCATAGCAAGTTCCTTCAAGAGTTTACAGTCCAAGATAACTTTCTGTCAATCAACCACTACAATCTGCCTTAGACCTGCAATACAACTGGACACCACTGAGGGAGAAAAAGACGCAACCATTTCCAGATTACATAGAAGGTCATGGATAATATGGGGTCTCCACTTCCAGTCCATCACTTTACAATTTTAACTTATATTTAGTTTAAGTCAAAGCTTCTGCAGACAAGTATGAGACCTTTCAAATAAAGCACACATTTTATTACTCACAAGAGCTAAAACACAGCACTAACCTAATCAGGTCTCCCATACTTGAGCTTTGAAACCACAGGGAGACGGCATGGTCAGTTTTCATTCACAATGTTTTCCTCATGCTATACATGATATGCTAATTCAGCTATAGTGTTTTTGCTTGGATTGAGGTCATTCTTCCCAGATCATATTTTGATTTAAGTCAGGGTTAAAACATTAGCATTAATATAAATGGCAGCATGCTTTGCATTAGTTTTGACAGCAGGATATAACAAACAAACACTATATGTGAAGAGTTTGAACATAAAAGCTTTCTGCCACATCACCTTCCAGCATTAGCCTACTTTCTACAGTCACATGAAGTATCCTGGATTGCCAACGATAAAAACCAAAAAGGAAAAGCTGCTTGGCTGAAATCAGACAGAATGACATAAATCAAACCAGAACTCAAGCATCCCTATGCACTGTTGTAATGACAACACTTCCCTTCCACAGTCTTGTAATCTTACAAGATTATTTTAGCTACCATTTACACTCAGCAACTACCTTAGTTTCTAGGATGTTATCAGAAAATACGGCAAGTACTGGGGAAGAAAAGAAAAAGGAGAACTTTCCACATTTTTACTGACCTATGTGGTATGAGATCCTAGGTGTTTAAATATAATTTTCCCAGATTCAGCCCTAGAATGCAACTTCAAAAGTTACACTTGCAGATTGAACCTTGTCTAAAGACCAACCTTACTCTAATGTATCACTTCTGTGAGGAGATAGGTTGTCAAGAGAACTATTAAAATAAGTTTCCAGAGGCTTTCAGATAGCTGAACAAAAAAAAAATCTAAACAAATCTATTTTTTCACCATTGTATAGAATAAACACATTTTCAATATAAGTCAATATAAATTAATATAAACGAAGGAACAAACACAGAACAGCTGGCATGCTGATGTTTGGTATTTGTCTTCAAAGCATTTTACTGATCATGGGGCTTATGGTAGTACTATGACTTCCCTCAGCCTGAAATTCAGAAAGCTGTTGTCCCTGAAAAAAAACAAAAAACTCAAAAAACCAACAAACACACACAAAAAAACCTCACCAAGCAAAGAAAACCCAAAACAAAACCCACACATGCTCAAATTTAAACCGCAAGTTGTCCTCAATCCATGTGGCAATACAGGATGTGATAATTACACCAGGAAAGGAAGAGTGCACACAAAGCCTGAAAATCACATATTTGCAAAATAAACTAAGTTATTTTGCTTCTCCTAAATAGCAGGAAGCTCTGAGATTGAATGCAGAATTTTTTTTCTAACACCATTCATTTGCTGTGAGTTCACAGATTTCCTAAGCGAAAAAAACAAAAAATTATACAACCTTCTTGGTCTTACTCATTCCTTAGCAATACATGGGCCAAATTAAAACAAACACCAAAAAAAAATCAAATATCAATGTTTAGTCTGAAATAGATAAGTTTTTTAGCTGGTCCACATGCAGCTTTCTCTGCTCTCATATTTGCTCAGATATCAGTTATTTTCCACAAGTTCTATTTTGCTATCACAGATAGAACATACAGCAATACCACTGTTTCCCATGAATTTGATTTACAGCTTGCATACACAAAACTATTTCAGTTTTGCTTTTTGCTGTTAGACAAATGGCAAAGTTGTCTGTGTTACATTTTTACCTTCAAACAACTCTCTAAGACTCAAGAGTAAAAGCAGTCACATCAATCCAGAACACCCCAGTATCAATCTTCCTACTCACGACAGCTCCATAAAGAACCGCTTGCAGCTCTTTCTCCATAAAAGCAAGAAGCCAGCATTATTCTTCTGTGCATCAGCTCCATCTTTCCCCTTTCTCCTCCTGTACATGCCAGGTAGGAGGAAAATTATGTCATCTACTTCCATTTTTCAGTTTATTTTGTGATATCCCAATCTATTCTTCTCTTACTCCTAACCATTCATTTGAGCACCTGCTTCTATCAATTTTTTCTCTGTAGCAACTTGTCAGGAATATATACTGCATTATGTCTCACTACAGTCACCTTCAAGTCATCAGTGCAGAAATACTACAGGAGCAAGAACATACAACCTCAGTTCTAATTCCTCTCTCATTTTCCTTCCTCCAGCTGTAGGGAAACATGTCTGTCCACATTTTAGGGATAAAGAGGATATTCATAGCTATTTTCCTACATACGGATTGTCTTACTGTGTTTAATAGGACACAACCTGGTCTGAAGGACCACAGTCTAATCTGGTCCTTCCTTACTTATTCCCAGTTACTGTCCCTTTAGACTGGCACTTATAGTTTGAGATTTTACATCCAAGCAGCAGAAATCTCTAGGAAAATAATGAGTGCCAGAAATCAGAAAAGACTGAAAAAATCCATGATCTGTGTCAGAATCCAATTCACTTTTTGAAAATGATCCAAGTATTACTGTTATAAGTTTTAACTAATAGACTATATCAATAGAAGGAAATGGTATCAGTACAATGAGTTCCACTTGCTTTGAGGACTTCAATCATATCCGTTCAAACTGTGAATCTAAACCTGCCTCTGTTTATCTAGGAATGCCAAGAAGTCCACAGAGTAAAAAAAAAAAAAAAGTATCTCCTCCACAAATGAATACAGACAGACCATGGCCCCAACTTTTAGGGGATGAATCTATTCCATCATACCAGTATATGACATCACTGACAGTAGCTCATACAAGCTTATAGGCTTTATCTGTAAAGAAATACAATCAAAACTAGAGTTTAAAAAAACAGGTATTTCTGAAGCATTTGAGCTTTTCTAGTACCTCAAGACACTACAGACTAAACTGATAGCTTTACGAATTTGCAGCACTCTAAGGATACTGTATCTTCTTTACATTGTTTTCTGTCAAAATTCTCTGAAGACAAAGTCAAGTGAACAAGAGTGGCTGTGACTCAGAATCCATGGCACTACATTACCCCCTTAGTATCAACACCAGCATATTTGTAAAAAAGAAGTTACTAGAAAGTTGCTGAAATCGGATCTTTCAATAGGAAATGAAAAGCACAGCATTCTGATACATGCATTATTGGAATGCATTTCTTCACTCAAGACTTGTCTGGAGACATGACTGCAGTCTCCTCGATAAACTCCTATTCCACATCCTTAATTCTTTTGTTTGTTCTCTTCCTCCTCTAGAACCTCATCTGGCGCTAAACATCTCAACCTCCTTCCAACATATCCTCCTGCAGTGCAACAACTTGCCTGAAAAGTAAATTCTCACACCACTCGAAGTACATCTGTTTCATCTCCTCCTGCAATACATTACATTTTATCTGCGGCTTTTAAACAATGATCACATAGCCGCACTTTAAAGGAGACCATGAGTCTGCTGCACCTTGGAAATGCTTGAAAGCCAGTTCTCACCAATGCTACCGAATACGCTTAGGTGTTTCGCTCGAGGCTTTTTTTTTTTTTTAATTCCCTCGCTAAACGACAATGAAAAGACAATGTGCCAAGATCAAAGAACTTTAAAACCTCTCCGTCCGACTACCACTGAAGTTTGGAGAAAACGCCGTCGACCTGGCGAAGGCGTCCGGCAGCTGTCAAAAGTTTGGGGACGACAAAGGGGCGGGGGAGAGGGGTAGGGGAGTGGGGAGGTGTCTTCTCCCTTTCACATCCCAGGGCGCATTTCTGCCCTTTCCCAGGCAGGTTTGCACGTCTGTTTGGCTTGGCTCGCTCTCCTGTTAGGAAGCCTGCCGCAGGGAAACCAGTTCCACGCCAGAAAGCCTTCCTTTTTCTTTATTCCCCTTCACCACTCCACCTCCTCCTCAACAGATATCCCCCCCGGCGTCTCCCTCTCCTTTTTTAAAGAGCAGCTCCAGCTCCATCCCGGATGAACCATCCCCTCGAGCCCCACCGCGCTCANNCCCGCCTCCTCCACAACCAACAACACACCGGCGCTCCCCGGTGCGTTTGTGGTGGCAGCCGCGGCGGGGCGGGAGGGGACATACACATATACAAAGCGACACCGACTCGCCCCACGGCGGGCAGCGGGACCTGGTGACCCTGCCGAGAGGGGTGGAAAAGGCGGTGAGGCCGGGAGCCTCACACCCTCCCAACCCCTGGCCGCAGCCGCTGCAACGGCCCCGCAACCGCCGCCACAGATGAAGGAGGAGGAGGCCAAGAAAGGAAGGGAAATCTGGGTCTC
>VZTY01008129.1:0-37797 GCA_013400935.1 Turnix velox | reverse complement strand
CGGGCCGTGTGGAAGAGCACCGCTAGGGACAAGAACAGAGCCGCACTCCGCCACCCAGCCGCCCAGCTACCGGCGCCAGGGAAAAGGGAGCCGGGGCGGCAGTCACTGACGGCCACTACGGCCGCTACTGCTGCTGCCGCCGCCTCCCGCCGCGTCGCCATCGCGCTGCCGCAGCCAGTGCGGGTCCACCGTCTCTCCGGCCGGGCCGCGGCGCGCGCGCGGAGGAGCTCGAGGAGGGGCGGGGCCCGGAGGAGGAGGGAGGAGAGAGGGAGAAGGAGGGGCGGGACAGACCCGCGCCGCGCCGCGTCTCTCCTGGTGCGTGTGGTCACGCAGGGGCGCGGCCCCGCCGCCACCGCCCCGACCCGCTGTCTGGGGGTAGGCGGGGTTACGCGGAGGGGGCGGGGCGAAACGGCTGCCGGTGCCATTTTAAGTGCGGGCAAGACACCTGTTTCCTTCTTGTGTAGGGGTGGTGCGCTTTCAGGAGGGTGTTGTTTTAGTTCATCATTATTTATTTTAAAATGTGACGTTAGGACAGGTGCTGGCTGTTCGTGGTGAGGAAGCTTTTTAACTTTTGTCTTTCTCCCCTCCCCTGCCTCCTCCTGCCGGGTTTGGAGGAGGTGTCGCTTTTGTTATTGTTTTCCCGCGGAAGGCGCTGGGGGTTTCTCTTGCCCGCGTCCAAGATGGCGGCGGTAGTGTGACCGCTCTGACGGTCTCCCTGCCACCGGAGGCAACGAGGGACTCTTCTCTGTGGTGTTTGTGGCCCTTTTCCCTACCGTAGCTCGCTGCTGTGTAGCTGTTGGAGGGCAGGGATGTCATTAGCCCTTCCTGTGAGGGAATCCACCTCCCCCCACGCTCCCTTGCCTAGCCACGCGGTGCTGTTGCCAGTAAAAGAATGGGAGGCCATCAAGGTACTACACGCCTGAGGCAGCGAGTGAGGGCCTATGCCTGTCATGGCTTTTGCCTCTGTTGAGGAAAGACATAGATCTGTCACCATCCAAATGGCAGGACCTGTGTGAACCACATGATGAAGGGAGTTGGCAGTGGGGAAGAAGGCACGTTGCTGCTAGCATGAGGCTGGCATCTTACCAAGCCCACGCAACATTACAATGGAAAAAGTTGAGTGCCTTTCACCAGTGCTTGAAAAGAGCTGTGATACCAGGTGTATGGTGTGTCCAGGCTGCTGTAGCCTTGTCAGCTGTCCAAGATCAGGACTGATACTGCCAAAGTCATTTTGGAATAAAGTGGCAAAGGAAAAAGTATAGAGTCATAGAATGGTTTGGGTTGGAAGGGACTTTAAAGATCACCTAGTTTCAGTCCTGTGCCATGGGCAGGGACACCTCCCACTAGACCAGGTTGCACAGTGCCTCATCCAGCCTGGCCTTAAACACCGCCAGGGATTGAGGAGGCATCCACAACTGCTCTGGGCAACCTCTTCCAGTGTCTCACCACCCTCACTGTAAAGAATTTATTTCTTATCTCCAGCTTAAATATCCCCTCTTCCAATTTACATCCATTCCTCCTAGTCCTTCCATCACATATCCCATTAAAAAGTCCTACCTCAGCCTTTCTGTAGCCCCAGTCTCTGTTCACACATGATTGGCTTAGCTCTTAAAAATAAAAAGCAGTATGCACCCATTCTCCCTTCCTTTCTTTACGTATTTTCCATTGTGGTCAATGTGTTAAATTTGAGGTGCCTGAACATGACTTTCAGCTATCACATCATAACAGATTCTGATAGGGTACTAGATCCAGAATCTGTAAGGGGCAGACTAACTTATCATCTAACTTAAAACAGTAACATTCATTATAGAATCATAGAATAGTTTGGGTTGGAAGGGACCTTAAAAGATCATCTAGTGCCAACCCCCCTGCCATAGGCAGGGACACCTCCCACTAGATCAGGTTGCTCAGTGCCTTGTCCACCTGGCCTTAAATACCTCCAGAAAAGGGACATCCCCAGCCTCTCTGGGCAACCTGTTCCAGTGTTTACTACTCTTTTATGCTTCTTACACAATCACGAAATACACTGTTGATTATTGTCAGAACACCAAAAAAAACCTTTGAAGTCCTAGGTGCTATACCTTTGTTTTATTTTCAAGGAGAAATGGAAAGTTAGAAACATTAGGTTGAAGCCTTCCCCGGCAACATTGATGATTTCTAGAAGATGCATGCAAAATCAATTTAAAGGTTTCTGTATAATTACTAATTTTCAAACTTGAATAATCTTTGACTCCCACATTGAAAAAGGACATACATGCTTCAATGACTTGGGAGCATAAGTCTCTGTTCACCATTCTCTGCACCACCCAAACCACAGTAAATAGAAAGCCTGATCACTGCTGTGAGCTGAAGCCTACATGTTGAATTCTGTGGGGTATACATATCAAAAATCACAATCTTAGCTAAGTAAAGAACTTGGAAAAACAAGAGCAGTTAGCTCTGCTTTGTTGTTACAGTGGACCCTGTATGATCTTGATTTTTACCTTCTTAACTATGCTACTGTTGTACACACATAACCTTTCTGGAAAAAGAAGTCAGCTATTTTCCATTTCTGGTAATACATATCCAGTGTTGCACAACTAAACAGCCAGACTTTCTTGCTCCAACTCAGGCTGTAGACCATCCTACCCACTAAAATGAATGGAAACTCTAATGAAACTAAGATGTAAAGATGGCAAAATCTGCCTTGGAGTAAAAATGGAAATGCCAACATTGCAATTAAAAAAAAGAGACCACAATATAAATGAGAAAACAACAACTGTGAATCCTACCATTATGGTATGCATGAATCTTAATCCTTACAGCATTAAAATATGGACAGTTTTTAATTGTTCTATAAACAGAATCTCTTTTTAAGAGGATATTAGAAGCTGTGTAGAAAACAAATAGCTCACAGTACATATTCTCCCTTTCATCTTTGTCCAGAACTCCCACTGTTTTCTGTGCAGGAAAAAACAATACAATATGGTTCAATGTCTGTAAATGATAAAGGAAAAGGCATTTTGTTAATTTATTTCTGAATTAATCTGGGTTATATTATTTCCTACATGTTTGAGGCTCTTCAAGTTGCTTGGTTTATGCATGCAGTGCACATAAATATTAGCATTGGGATGTTGCAGTATTGCTTGAGCCTATTTAACAGTTTTGTTAAAACAATTCCTATACTAAAAGAAACACCTTCTTCTAATAAACTACAATGAGACATATAGTTCTTATAGTTCATGTAGTTCTTCTTGCATGGGCACTTAGTGACTAATGTTCCACAGCTGACTTGCGAGATGAAGAAATACCCTCTTCTACTGGAGAAAGATTTTGAAATGGGGAACCATACCCTAAATTTTGCAGCCATTACCAACTTTTATAGTATGTTTGCTAAATCAGTAAATTTAACACCATAACAGAAGAGTTATGCTTGGTCTACCTTTTATCTTGCCTGCCTTTAGTGGAAATGCGTATGTTTAAAGACTGTGACATTTACTGAGCTATGGTAGTTTAAAGTATTCCGCCAAAGCACACCCAAGTGTCAGCTTCCAACTGTCATGGAAGCTATTTTTGTCAATAGTTTATACTCTTTTTCTGGGCAAGGAACCAGAACTGCTAAAATACAAATGTGTGGTTTCTGTCCTGCCACCTTTGCTATTCCAGAAACTTCTGGAAGAGTGGCAGAGCATTTAGTTAGAAGCTGAAGCCTCTTCAACTGCCGGTACTTATTAGAAGTTATCTGCCTGACAGTCTCCAAAAGCAATAAAACTTTGCTTGAACCTTCTTGTCTCTCCTGCAGGGAATTACTTCTTCTGTGGGACACTGATCAAATCCAGGTGATGTTGCACTTGAATAATCAAGAAAAGTTTGTGGGGTCCCTTTCTCAAGTTCTGCTGGGAGAACAGGAATTTGCAGTGGAAAATACAGTCACTTCAACTGGCATTGAGATTTCTGTTGTGAATGTGCCCCAGAAATATTGCACATTTTTAATTGGCTGAAAATAAACCAAGCATAGAAAGAAGTGAGGAGAGAGGAGGCTGTGGGATCATCCAGTCAACTTTCCTGATAGTATATGCTTATTCCTGGTACCTCGTTTATTAGTGGTTATTTTAATTCCTTTTACAATAGCTAAAAGATTTTCCACTACTTCCTCTGAAAAATGTGCACACGCTCTGCGTTTGTGCAGTAAGCAAGATTTTCTGATACCCAGTCTTTCCCCACCCTCTTTTCATTTACTTCTACTTGTTCCCATATGTATAAGCCCAAGCATTTCCTCCATCCTTAAGGTTTGTATTACTTAAGTATTTACTGGCTGAAGACATGCCTCCACCTACCTCTGCTTTAACAAAACTAGATTTATTAAGCTCTTTTAACCTTTCTCTATAAAACCGCTCTCCCAGATAATTCTTTCTGCTGTTCCTTAAATTGCCTCATTTGCCTCGACGTTGTGATGGATTGAACAGAAAGGATGCCCATACTAGCACTATGTCTGCTAGGGAAAAGTCCTCCTTTCAGAAGTGTTTCAATAAGCTTGAGCTGCCAGAATTAGTTTGCATCACTTCAGCGCTTTGCAGCGCTTGGCTACATTTTTGAGCACCCTAAATTCTCAATTTACCACCTTGTTGATCCATGCTATGTCTTGTACCTGCCAACACTTTGCAGCTCTGGTACTTGACTGGATCTGTGCACTGAAGGCAGCCCTGCAATGAGAATAAGTGGCTTAGGGCTGCCCTCCCACCCTTCATCACCCATGCTGGCCTCAAGTCACTGGAAGGCTTTGTTTCCAACATTTTATCTGTGGCATTGTGAAACTTGTGCATGAGGGAAACAGAGTCGAGATGATATATATGTGTTCTAATACTGAGGATTGTCTACAAGATAGATTCTCTATGAACCTTTGTTGCTTTTTACTTCATGACCTAATTTTCTAGATGAACGGTGTTCAACTTGCTTTTTTATTATTTGTTTTATGACCATTTTCTGTTTGCTTAATAACTCATGCTAGTACACCTAAATTAAAATCCAAGATAGGCCTTAAAATTTTTGTTAACCTGTTCAGAAAAAAAATATCCTTCATGTCTTTAAGAATGTCACATTTTATGAACTAAATGTAATGATGCAGAAGTTACTTTCTCAAAGAAAGGGATGATCACTTTCTGTTTGGGCTTATCGATTAGGAGGCACACTAATAAAACCCACAAAAATCTGTGTGATTTTGTTTTACTGTTTTCCTCTAATGAAAGAAAGGATGCAGTGTTTTGCTGGCAACGATGCTAACTGTGATATTCATTATTGTGAATGACAGTGTGAACCTGGAAAGTTGCATGCAGTAAGGATTAACCTTGTTAATTTGAGCAGCATTTCCCATTTCCCTGCTGCTACATGAGTGTCATGTGATTGCCATATTATAGCCCCTCTCTGCTGCTGTGATCCTGGCACCAGACAGAGTGGAATGGTGTGACCTGTGGAGACCTAGTTAGTTTTATCTGCCATATAGGTTTGATGTACAAAAGGTAGAGGCACTTGGAGAAGGCTATCTGGAAATGAGTGCTGTGCAACTATAGAACAGTGACATGAGCTCTCTGAACTGAGCGACAGGTCACTGTTACTTGACCTGAGGCATTGTTAGTGTCTTCTTTCCCTGTCCCATGTGGTGCTACACACTGGGACAGAGCAAACTTGGGAGATACAGCACAAAGAGCTCAATCCCACTGCTGAGTCCAACACAGCAGAAGATTTCAACACCAGATGTGCCCTGTGCCTGACTCCTGTCAATGTAGGGAACTACTTCTGTTTCACCATGTGTTTTTTAGTTGTCTTATTGAAATGCTTCAGACTTTCCAGACTCATTCCCCACGGAAGCAGTGATACAGGCCCTTTTTGCTGCCAGCCTCCTCAGTGTTTGGTAAGCTAGTGCAATTTCTGGTGTCCTTGACTAGTATTATAGTGTGACAGCAAGGTGCATTACAGTTATCCCCCCCATGCTCCACACTTCAGAAATGCTGGAACTTTGCAACATAAGATTCATCTCAGTGATAGTCTGGTAGGAAACAACCAAGACTGCTGACATGGTATCATAGAATGGTACCTTAGAATCATGCTAGATAGCAGTTGATGGTGTTGTAAATGCTGTATGACAATTTTTCTGTTGGCAGAAGGATCATCTAGCATAAAACCACGCTTGACTGCAGAAGCAAACCACTGATGCATTTAGAAAGACAGAGAGGAGAGGAAGAAATAGAAAGTGAATGGGACTGATCAGAGTGCTGACCTGACAAATACTCTGTTCAGCCCACAGTTACACAGACTAAAACTTAAACTAACTTAAAGTTCCTAATGCTTTTCTCGGGGTTGAAACTTCATTGTAAATCTTTTCTTTCAGTTAAATGAGATTCTACAAAAATGGTGATATACTCAGATATATGTCTTCTCTGTGCTCATCTTTTCTGATGAAGTATTGCATTGATATGCCTGTGGCAAAGGGCATCCATGCCTGGATGAAAAGTTGTTAACACTCGGACTGGTGAAGTGCAAGTGATTTTCATGGCAGTTTGAAAATTATCATCACACTTGTTCATATATCCAGTTGTCTCCTTGAAGTTCTGTAGCCCAACCACAGACACTTCTATTTTGAAGTTCTTGCCCAGAGTTATTCAGTCCCAGTTTACCTGCCTATGCGTGTGGAACCTAGATACCCCTATGTTATAGGAGGGGATTTCTGTGAGGTGCTGTGGATTGCAGTGCATGAGCTTAACAGTGAAATAGATAAAGCATGCAAAGAGAGTTCATGTCGGATGATATGAATCAGATATCAATCAGATTCCAGTTGCTGCCTGGACCCTTGATCCTCAAAGAAGGAGACCAAAGTCAGGGACATCTGCACATGGAGATCAACTTGTAAGATGAGACAGGATGGAATTCTGATGGTAGAATTTTATTAAATGCCTTAAAATTTGAAAGCAGCTCCGTCTGCTCCTTCCTGCTTTATGTGCTTGTTGTGTGTCTTCTTCTCTCTCTTCTAGAGGATCTTGAATAGTTTGATGATTGCTGTCTTCTCTTTGCTTTTCAGACAGCTCTAGATATTTTCTCCATCTGAACTGAGTCATATGCTACATGATATGAGTAGGTGGATGGCTGGATTTTCCTGTCCTTTCAGGTAGCCTATGTTGTCATTAGTACTGGGTACCAGCTCTCAGGGATGCACTTCTTTTTTGGTCTTCTGCTGTATCTTTCATTTCTGTTTCTGGTTTGGACTCTATAAATGATGGCTCTTCACTGTTGTCTGACTTCCCCCTTGCTGCTGTGGGTAAGCCTCTTTTTCAGTTCTGCATGTTAAAATAGAAAAGAGGTAGATAAGACCAAAAGTCCGGGTAGACTTACGGTGCAGCTCTGTACCCTTGGAACCATCTTTGCTGCTATATTCTTGCTGTAGACTGATTGACATCAGATCTCCAAGTGCTTATTATCTCATCTCAGACACTGGAAAATAAAGGCTCCAGAGAGGCTGTGGAGATGTTTATGGAGGAGAGTTAGACTGCACTAGTGTGATCATTCAAGGCTGCATCCCCTCAGCTTCCACTTTTATTTGTGAATTATCCACATTGTAGCTTTCATGCTGTAGGGAATTGGGTCTGCAGAGCTGAGGTAGGGGGCTTATGAGCTTTATCTTTTCCCTTTTACCCTGAGAGGACATAGCAGATCTGTCAGGGCAGAAGAAAGGAGAAGTGGCACCAGCTCAGCAGGACAGAACACAGCTCCTACAAGAGGTTTTGGTAATAGTGTAAGGCTGGGCAGTACTGCAAACAGGATATAGGTGGTGGTTCAGTATTTGGCTGCATTTCCCAATGCCAGCCCTTATCCTAACTGGGCTAGCAGTTAGGATAGTTACTTGCTATCCTGAAAAATTTTTATCTAGTGTCTCTCGTATCTCAGTGTGCATAAGCTGAGATGTGGCTGAGGGTGAGACACCTTTGTCTTTTGTTATACATCAGATTATAAAAAGATGAGGAGCTGTGGTAGGTTGGAGAGACAGGGAAGACTGAGATGAGGTTCCTGAATAGGTAGTCAGCTTTCTTGAAGAAGTTTGTTTTTACCAAGAAGCAGCTTCTCTTCTTCCATGTACTGCTCCCATCAACAACGCAGGAGCTGTCAGCCTTGCCTGACCAAACTGAGGTATACACATCTGGGCATACATCATGAATGGAGGTGGAATCACATCTAAGAGAAAGTACAGAGGGGAGAATTGAGAGCCCTGAGAAGACAGAGCATGATGTGCACTCTGGAATATTAAAGGACCTCATAGTAGATACCTCAGGGGTTATGTCTGCATGGATGGGTGTGGAGACTTGCTTGCCTACTCTTATACTTTGATATTACCAGGATGCAAGCCAGCTCTGATATGAAAACTGAAAATGGCAGTGGTATGACACTGTGTTCACATTAAACATAACCACTCTGCAGGACTTTCCAGCACAGCTCCAAGCCTTTGGTTAATGCACCTTCCTAGTATTCAGGCTCATCTGTCTTACATCCAGGTAGCTCAGACCCCAAGCAATTGTGTGCACCACTCTGCGCAGATGTTTTTGGTTAGTTGCAGTAGTCTCACAATGACTTCTACTGCAGTTGCACAGACAACAGCACTCAGGATATAATTTCATATTTCATATGGATCATTGAAGGAAAAAAGTAAAAAATGTCCATATGTTGAAATGAAAGAAAAAAAATAAATTGGGAGAGTTCTAAATTGATATATTTGAAATCACTTTGAAATGAAATTAAGCTTCTTAAAGACAAAAGGGTTTCTCTGGGCTCCAAAACAAACACTGAGCAAAAAAATCCAGACTTACTTGTGCAAAAATAATTTAGGCAGTGAACTGGGGGAAGATGGTCATAGAGGGCTGGGCTGAATAAAGTAAACTTGCAAGTTCTTGCAAAACCCAAGTAGAGTCAGGAATTTTGTAGAAAATCTGTAAATTATGACTCATAAGGTCTTCATTGGAGGATAAAAGGCCACACCTCCCATTTTGATTGCTGTGATAGAAAAATGGGTAATAAATGACCCTCTTTATGCCTTAGTCATAGCATATACAAAAGTTTCTCTTCCTAATATTTCTCTGCTTCTCATATTTTGACACAGTGCAATTGCATGAGTGTTTCAAGTGAACTCAATAGCTCTTTCCAGGATGAGGTCTGGACTCCTTGTAGGCCACCAAAGCTTTGGACGTGTCAGAAGAAAGGGACTAGATTAAAAGCACCAAGGGGACTTCCTGGCTGGGGATTGTGCAGCCAGCCATCAGCCTGCATTCATGAAAACACCAGTTTGAGAAAAATCCCCAGAGAGCCATCTGGGCAAACAAAGGCCACAGATGGATCTGAGGAGTCCAGCTTCTCCCTTAAATACTAACTTTTCATGTTGGAAGTATCCAGAAAGCCACACCCTGCTCAAAATCAAGCAAAAAAAAAAAAATCTGCAAGAAGAAGATGAACAAATCAAGACAACAAATTAGCTGCCGAAGTACACCCTGGCTTTGATAACCTGAATATTAACTACAAAGCTGCATGAAAATGCTGCACCATTGCAGTCAGGCAGTCAGTTAGAGAGCAAAGATCATTCAGTATTGTAATTGAGAGTCCAATGGGGTCTATTCACATCCAGAAATTACTAGTACTAAACTCTTGATTTTGCTCAAGACATTTGTTATTTGCCATCCCTTCTGGTTTACCTGCATGTCCTTTCTTAAATAGGGGGGAGGCAAAACACTTGAAAATATTGGTTAGTGAAGCTTTCTTAGATTCTTGTGCAGTTCATAAAGCTCATGATCCTTTTAGATTTGGAAAACTGAGATTGAAAATGGTTACGTTGGCAGAAAAGGAGGAAGAGGGAATGCCTAGGCTTTGAATCATATTGCTTCTATAGAAAACCTTTATATTTTTAAGAGAAGAGATAAGAAACCATATTTTTAAAATTAGTGTCCATACTAAAAGAACATGAGCAGTGCTACAGTGACATTCTGTGTAATTCTCAAACTTGTTACTACATTTGATCATTGACAAAAAAGTTGGTACCCTAGTGACTACCTGTGTAGAAAGGTGTGCTGGAGGACAACTGAAAGCTGAGTTCTTCATAGCTTAACATTTCCTTTCTTTTCATGCTTCATATCTTTGAAACCACTATCATTTTTAGCTCTTCAAAATACAGAGGCACCAGATTAATTTCTGCAAACCTATGTTTTTAAAAAGGAGAGTGGCTTTCTGGCTTTCATCTAAATAAAGCAAGCAGGATTTGCAGCTGAAAATTAAGCTTGCAAGCTAAAAAAATACAGTGAGGAAAAATAAATGGAAAACAAAAACTGCAATTAAAAATACCTGTGTTAAAATTGGACTGTAACAGCTGCTTCAGCATTACAGTTATGCAGTCGCTGTAGAAAGCAAAGGTACCAGGGTGATGTACAGAGACCTAGGAATTGACTTTTAGCTACTCCAATAGGGCAGTGCCCTGTGAATCACACTAGGAAGCACAGATCAAATCCTGTTACGTAAACATCATACTGGGCTGGCACTGGTCCTCCATGCACCCTAGGAGGACTGCTGATGTGGCATTCCCCAAGCGCACATTTGCTTTGCGTAATTGTGGGCACAGTCATTCTCAGGCGCAGGAGATCTAAGTGTAAGCCTTTGGATCAGAGTAAGTAAAAATAGATGAGGGAAAAGCAAACTCTGAACGTGGCCATGGGCTCCCAGGGCTACTTCATACACCTCTTGTGGTCACTGGTCTTTTCAGAGGTAGAATATCCTTCTCCCAGCCCACCAATGACTTCACAGCCATATCCAAGCCCATGGAGATCTAGATAACTTGTCCTGGTCTCAGGTTCTGCTCGATCTCCAGAGCCATGTCAGTGGCATCCCCTCAGGATTCACAGCAGTTTTCCACTTCAGTGCAGAGCACTGAGGATTCATCTCCTGTTTCACACCAGTATTTAACTTGCTGAATCAGGACTCCACGGGCTGATTCAGATGTGGTTCCTGGTGACTAATGCCAGACACTCCCTTCCTCCTAGGCAGCAGTAATACTCAAGCCCTGTTCAGCCCAGACAGGGCTGAAGCCTCAAGCACCCTCAAGCCCAGACAGCTGCAAGACTGGAGACCAGATGTGCTGCTTTCCCCCACTGAACAAGTGGGGCTAGATAAGGCCTTATTTCAGGTAGTTGGGTTTTTATTTGCACAACAGTGTCAATTTGTAGCCTGAACTTTTTTTAAAAAATAAATCTCAGTAGTTATAAGATCATAAAGCATAATCCCTGCACACATAGATCCTATAGTTTACAGGACTGATCTTCTCAAAACAAGTCTAGGTTGGGCATGGTGAAACTCCTATTGTTTTTCTCAGTCAGCTGGGACTAGATGTGGAAAAAGCAAATATCTTGTGAATACCTACAGCATGGAATAGTGTATAAGCATTGTTTTATCTACATAAAGCTGTCTTCTACCAGGTTGTTTTGCTATTCATGTGTGGAATTCTAAAAGGAACACTGAGTAAAAGCTCTGTCCCTGCTGATACTTGCCTGTCCTTACCCATCAAACATAAAATTTTTACATAATACAAACACAGAAATTTCCTACTAAGATAGCATCATACAGATTCACGATTGATCATTCTCTGTAATTCTCATGCAACTTTCTCCTATTTTATTTAGGAAGAATTTGAGAGTAGTAGCAGCTTGCTCACTGCTGTAGTCTCTGTGGTGTCAGGAAGCTCACCAGTCCTCACAGGTTCCAGTGTGGGACTGCTTGCTCAAGTCTGGGAGATACGCCATGTTATTCATTCTAGATTAATGATAAGATACAAATGTTTGTTCTGCCAACCTGACCCATCCATTGCATGCATTTTGTCTCTTAATATCTTCAGTGCAGAAGCTAATGTCATCCGATGCAAGTTAAACCCTCAGAGCTCTTCTGGCCTGTGCTGGATCTTGAGTCAGATAATTTATCATCCTCTGAAACATCTCTGGCATATGCATGAATATGAAAGGTGCCGTGCAGAACATGCCACGATTTGTGCTCATCTTAATTTTTCAGTATCAGTGTAATAGGATGACCCAAACTCCCAGTCAAAACCAACAAGACATTCTGCTCTTGACTATGGGAAAGTGCGCTGCTATTTTGAATTGCAATTCTCATTGTTACTGCATTGCTTTAAGTAAGGAACAGGCTGCGTAGAAAGGTTGTGGAGTCTCCTTCTCTAAAGACCTTCAAAACACACCTGGATGCCTTCCTGTGTGACCTGGTCTAGGTGTTCCTGCTCTGGAAGGAGGATTAGGATTAGATGATCTTTTGAGATCCCTTCCAATCCCTGATAGTGTGTGATTCCGTGAAGTTATTGGGCAAATTGGTGAAAGTTTTTTTTCTTTAACAGTTGCAGCATGGGAATTTCAAGATCATATAGGTGCGGTCAGGCCATTTGCCACCACTCTGTAATCCTTCACAATTACCCAATGTCACAAGAAAAAAAAAGCTGCCAGGGCACATTGTGATATGTCATCTACTACTACCTCCAGTTGTGTTGCTCAAACCCTTGCAAATTTAAGAAAAATGGATTTATTAGAACATTACCATCTATTCTTTGTCTCCTGTGTTTCCCTAATTTCTAGACAAAGTAGAATCATAGAATGTTGGATTTGGAAAGAACCTTAAAGATCATTTAGTTCCAAGCCCCCTGCCATGGGCAGGAATACCTTCCACTAGCCAGGCAGCTCAAAGCTCCATCCAACCTGGCCTTGAACACTTCTCAGGGCTGCTCTGAATCCATTCTCTCCCAACCATGTTTTGTGCTGGGGATTGCCATGACCCAGGTGCAGGACCTTGCACTTGGCCTGGTTGAACATCATGAGATTTGTATGGGCTCACCTCTCAAGCCTGTCCAGGTCCCTCTGGATGGCATCCTTTCATTCCAGCATGTCAACCACTCCACACAGCTTGGTGTTGTTGCTAGACTTGCTGAGTGTGCACTCAATCCCACTGCCCATGTCTCCAGCAAATAGGTTAAAGAGCACCAGTCCCAGTATGGATCCCTGAGGAAGGCTAGTTATCCCTGGCCACCATTTGGACATCAAGCCATTGACTGCAACTCTGAGTGAAGCCATCCAGTTAATTCCTTATCCACTTAGGGATCCATCCATCAAATTCATATCTCTCCAATTAAGAGATAAGGATACCTTGCAGGACAGTATCAAATATACTGCACAAGTCCAGGTTGCTCTTCCCTTGTTGACCAATGCTGTAATGCCTTCGTGGAAGGCCATCAAATGTTTCACTTTTCTTTGCCCTGTCATGTTGTGAAATGTTTGGCTACTGTCCTTAGGGTTTGATAATGTCAGTCACATTTTTTTGTTCCTCCTTAGAGCTCAGTTTTTGATGCCATGTGAGGCAGTATCTCAACAAGGAGGAAACAGACAGTACAGCTGTAGTTTCAAATACTCCAACAGGTTCACTTGGGCATACTATTGCACAATGACCTAGTTTAGAGCCATTACAGGGAGTAATTAATCTTTGTCACTCCATACTCATTCTAGAAACACCTGAAACCCCAAGTAGACCCTGAAGCCATGTCTCTTCCTGCCAGCTTTCTGTAGAAGGGTTCAGTTCTGCTCGAGAGCACATTTACTCGCTTCAGTAGCCCAGAAGCCCTCCGGGGTCCCTAGATGAAGGCAACTCTCAGAGAAATAGCAGTAGAAACACTGATTACACAACGTGATTCACTGAATTTTCACACACGCCAAACCTGATGTGAAATTAATTTATTTTGGTGTTTGCATCAGCTGGTCATTAGCAGCTCCCAGCATTATTCTGGATATATGTTCTTCCTCTATAGCTCCTCAGTGTTTATGGGTTTTTTTCACTAAGTCACAACCCTTTTCATCAGCTGTTAATTTCTGTAGAGAGCAGCATGTCCCTGGACAGCTCTTGACATGTGTTTCTACAGCTATTGTGTGCCAATATCTCTGCAACTCCTATTTTCCTGGACGAGTCTTCCCTCTGTTTGGGCAATGTCATCTTCACTGGCTTTTGTCTTTACCTCATCTGCAAATACCATCTAGCCCAGGGTCCCCTTAAGAAACAGCTTCCACGGGATGCCTACAAATGTATTGCACTTGGGTCTCCTCCAGCTCTTTAGTCACTTCATTAGAAATGGTTCCTTGAAATGTTGCATCTGGCCTAAATGACTCACCCTGAGGCTGGGAATTCACAGCTGATACCTTTACAATAAACATCCTAAATTTCTGCCTCAGTGTTTAGAGCTTGATCAGTAGGCTGGCCATAGCACTATCAGTGGTGTTATCTTCCTGTGCGAACAGATTGAGTTTCCTTTGTGCAAACTCTTTTCAAAGTAAATGTTAATAGAAGAGTTTTTGATGGCCCCTGAGCACAGTCTCCCTGTATTGCTCATTCCAAATTCAGTATAAAAATTTCTGCTGCACTGAAACTATCTTCTGGCCAGAAGTAGAGGGAAACCCCCAGCAAAAGCTTCCTAAATGCAAATAACCACTTCTGTGAAGGTTGTCTTGTTGCTGCTTTTTGGTTTGCTCTTTATTTGGCATTTCCAGAGGGCCTCATTTCTGCTTTTTTCTTTCTTGCTCTTCAAGAAAAATTCCATAAGACTATGCTTTGCAAGATGGAAAGCCTACACACTAAAAATTGTGGCAAAGAAGTCTTTGGCCTTGCCATGTAGAAGCACTTTTAACTCCATGACGGCAAAGACCTCCTTCTCAAAAGCAAAAAATTTCATCTAAGAATTTTCTGTTCTGAGTCCTTTTCTGTTTTTAGTGCTTGCAAAGTATGCAAAGGCTATCTATCAGAGAAGGGCAAGGAGAGCATGCCCAGCAAGGTGACCAGTGTTGCTTTTCTTCACATTAAAGCTGCACAGCATGTTATTAATAAAATACAGAACCATTTTTTGGAGATGGTGTAGTTGAGTTAAAGTCAAGCACAGATTTTGTGCAGAGGAAGGCTTAACTCAAATCATAGAACTATAGAATAGTTTGGGTTGGAAAGGATCTTAAAGATCATCAAGTTCCATCCACCCTGCCTCAGGCAGGGACACTCAGTGCTTTGTCCAGTCTGGACAAGTCAATGACAAGAGAGTTCCAAGCCAGAATCTGGCCCTTGAACTGGGAGGTAGACCCGCAGAGTCCTGATTTTAGGTGACCAGGCTGGCTGCTAATATGCTTTTCTTGGTAAATAAATAGCAAACAAGGCAGTTTGCCAAACTCCCCAGAGTGACAGAATATTGACTCACTCCTCTGCCAATGTGGTTTATGGCTACTGTGTGGTCAAAGATTATTATACAATAATCTAAGGCACTGATCCAGGTATGTTACCAATATCTTCAAAATAAAAGACTTAAGACTTTGTCTCCAGTAAAATATATATGAAGACCAACATTAGAATCACACGGAATTGTTTTCTTGTTCTCTTATTTTACTTCACAGAAGAGAGAGGCCTAGAATAATTTCTTACTGTGGCAGTACAATCTCATTTAACTTTATAAGCTCTGTGACGTAGCATGACTTTCATGTAGCACAATGGCTGATGTGTAAAGATAAACACCATTATATTATCATTTCTGTGACTCACTCAACATCAGTTCACATGAATCATGGAATGGTTTAGGTTGGAAGGGACCTTTAGATCCTCTAGCTCCAACTTCTGTTCATTGATGTCTAGATTTAGTGACAAAGCAAAAGAGTATTTTTGTTTTATTTATATATTTTTTTTACTGTAGTAAAATGCTGGCATTTTACTGAGGCCCTTGGCTTGTGATCTCAGATCACAGGCAACAGACAGCTTTTTTACTAATTTATGTTTGGGGAAACTAGAGTTAGTGATGCTGGTAAAATAACAGCTGCTGAGTGTTATTTCAATAAGATCTAGCAATTATAGCATATGCCAGCACTTGTTAACTTAATTGATCTCTTGTACAGTCCTCTCACTCATGGTTTCAGATACTTAAACATTTTCTCCTTCTCCCAGGGTATCGTAAGGCTCTAAATGGTGAGTGGTCTAATAGAATATATGCAGAATGCTCTGCCTTTTTTCTTTCCCTGTGAAGGGGTAATTGATTAATAAGAAGGGCCCTTTAGGCTCCTTAATAAAAATACTGTAGGTATGACTGAGACCTCTCTATCTGTGCCTGCCTTTCTGATGAAGGAAGGCCAGTTTTCCTAAGTTTTTCCCATCATTCTGAGGCTGAGAGTTATTGATCCCCCATAACCAAAGGTATTTGAGTCCTGTCTGGGAATCTGCTGTACATCTGGGACCATGATGTTGCACTTCCTGTCCCTGTGGTGTGATTCCAGTGCTTTGGTTTCACGGAGGAGGGAGATGATGCTTTGGCAGCTTCCAGCTCTGATCCTCTTATTCCTGGTAATCTGAGCACCTTCCTCTTACCTACCATATAGTGAACTTTTTCTTATCAGTAAAAGTTTCTGACAAAAGAGGAACCCAGGACATTACACAAGACTCAACTATAAGAACAGTTATTTTCTAAGGTGATTATGAGATCAATCATAGACTGTTTCCCTTATTCGTTCTTCCACTGCTTCCAGCTACTAGATGCTTCTGTGAGGGCTATATAAAAGCAATTAGCAAGTTCTTCAATCTGCTCCATTCCTATTGAGCCAGAAATGAAGAACTAAGTCACCTATACTTTAGAAATGTTAAAAGAGATCACTGAAATATAACTATTTGAAGTGGAGGAAATGACACTATCTACAATTAGGGACACTAGCTTTTTCTAGATGCTTACAGAGCTGTGTTTTCTGCTCATCTTCCTCTGATGATTTTCAATATGTTCACTGTCCCACCACTTTTTGTGCTTGACTGCAGATAGAGCTGAAGCTTTAGTGAATTAATTGGAAAAGACTCAAGACAAACATGAGAGGCTACCAGATCCCTTCCTGTCATCTGTAAACAATTTTCAAAGACTACAGAGAATGTTGTAGACATGTCAAGTTTTCAGAAATCTTAGAAGGAGGAAGGGAAGATTCTAATGTAAATACCAAGTAGTGTATGTTATCTGTCCTGCGAGGCCATCACACTGCTCAACCTGAAAATATGCTCTGCAAACTGAAAATATGCCTGCAGTTTTAAATAGCTGATTTTTTTGTAGATAGAGAACCATATTTATCAAAGTGTGGGACAACCTTGAGTATAAGGTGACCTCTCCATGTCTTTTTTATCAAGAAAAAAAAAATCAAATATCATTATGTGCTGAAAATTCCCTAAATTACCTTTGACAAACCACACATAATGCCTTGATGAGAGAATTAACATGGAGCAGGAAGTACACTGCTTGTAAGGGCTGAGCTTTGCTCTTAAATGAGGTGGTCACTTGGTATATGTGAAGTCAAGAAAAAGACAGCAAATAGAAATTGTACCTCTTTTAATCTTAAAGGATATTTCCAGGAGAGTTTCTGGAAAGAATCGAACAGAAATGACACTAAAAACTTCTTCAGTAAAGAGCATGTGATTTTGAGCCTATGATACATGGATAATAACATGAATGCTACCTGTAGGCAATTATGTGGTTTATGGGACACTACAACAAAACTCGTACGTTGGTGAAAATAATTATATTAGTAATTAAATGTATACCTGATGCCTAGATCCTGGGATCAACAACTGTGGGAAACCACAGCAGGTTCAATTGGGTCTGGTAACCAGGTTGTAAAAGAAGGAACCATAAGCTACAGATACTCCTTGCTGGCAGCAGTGCTTCCAGCTGGCATTTCAGGATGCTATTATAAGCATCCAGAGAGATCCAGCTGAAAATTTTGATCAAGTCACAAAAGTAATTATGATTTTTTCCATCTTTTTCCAGGAAATAAGGCTCTTGCAGACAGTCATGCTTTTCTTGTATGCAGCCAGCTACATCGCATGCAGAAGAGCTTCCTTCTGAGTGCTGCATTGCTCTCTGTGCAACTTGTGATTGCTGCAGTGACATTGAATTTGTGACACAACAGCTCAAATGGAAAAAATGCACAATAATTCTAGAGGCTGGCTGTAAGTCCTGAACATGGTACATCCACCCAAAGTCCTGTTTGAACATTTCAGCATCAAAATCTCTTTTGAAAATATCTTCATTTACTATAGTTGATTTATGATTTAGGCAACAATATCATTGGGAATCAGATTAATCCCAGTAAAAGCCTAACTGCCTAAGTTTCCAAGGTGAAGTCCTGTCCTCACTCTCCTGGTTTCAAAATTTAAAATTAAAAAAAAACAAAACCAAGTCATCAAAGATTTATAGATTTATTTAGCTAGAAACAGTTTTGCTATATGTAATAATAGATTTGAATAGAAAGAGTATTCATTTTTTTTAAATTCTGTAATTCTTGTGAGAAAGTTCCCAGAAACTGGTGAAGACATCCTTCAGATTTATGGCCCTGATTACTTTCATAATTGTGTGATTGCAAAGATTCAGCTCTAGCATTCAGGCTTCCATCTTAAAGAAGTTTGTTGGGGGTGATTCCCAAACATTTCAATTCACTCAGCCAAGCAAGACTTTAACTATGCTCCAAAACCAGACAAGCCAATACAAAATTATTTTGCTTGGACCTGTATCCCAGTGTTGTGCTTAGCTAAAGTGCTCAGAGCCACATAAAAACACAGCTATGAACCACAGGAGAAAAGTCATGGCTCAAGGATGTATTACGCATAATCGAGGACTACACGGATGACTTGACAGCTTACAGATGCTGGGAAGGAATACATTTCAGGAAGGCCAGGGCTGTAGATCATTGCCTGGCATCTCTTCAGCTCTGTAAGCTGTTCTCTCCGGGATCAGGTTTCAGAAAGGAATGCTGTCACGGGAGATTTTACACCATGACTAAAACTGCTGACTTTCCAGGGTGATTAATCTCCCACTCCAGGCTCGGCACTTGTTTTATTTACTAATGCAGCCTCTTGTTGTTACATGGCGGAAAAGCAAAGATAAACACTCCACCTCGGGAAAATAAGTGTGAACTGACAAAGTCCCACTTCTCTCCCCAGAATTGTAGTCTCTCCTCTGAAGCAGGAGGACGAGCCTTCATCTGCAGTCAGGGAGCTATTACAAAGTAATAGCATGAAGATATTGGAGTTCACTGTCAGCTTTAATCCCATCAGAAAAATTATCTACAGAATAAAGAGGCTCACAGTGCAATATGTCTTTCATTATATTCTCTGTGCTGGGAGGAAGGATCTGGACAGATTCACTGAAGGCAACAGTTGCAGGGAGGTTTTATGCCACATGGTTCTACTAGAGATGTAGCTGGCTGCCATCAGGAGATTTATTTGGGACAATTATAGAATCATAGAATAGTCTGGGTTGGAAGGGACCTTAAAGATCACCTCGTTCCAACCTCCCTGCCATGGGTAGGGTCACCTCCCACTAGTCCAGCTTACTTAGTGCCTCATCCAGCCTGGCCTTAAACACCTCCAGGGAGGGGGCATCCACAGCCTCTCTGGGCAGGCTGTGTCTCACCACCCTCACAGGAAAGAACTTCTTTCTTCTCTCCAGCCTAAATCTTCCCTCTTCCAATTTGCATCCATTACTCCTAATCCTGCCATCCTGTACTAAAACATACCTTTTTTTCATATGGCAACAAAGCACCAGCCAGCAGTCAAACTTTTACCTGCATTTGCATCAAAATACTATATTTGGTGAAGTTGCTGGTAGCCACTTATTACTCACAAAGATCCATAATACTTAAATTACGAGCATTTCTTAGCATCATAGAAACACCCAATTTCTCATTAACTGCTTTTTTGTAGTGGCAAAAAAATACCACAAAATACAGAGCAGAGGTTCATAGTGGGAAGCAACGTAAACACTACTATCTTGTGTCATGGACTTGGTTCAGTTGCTGCCAAAATTTACAGGTTCTTTATGAATTACGAGGTTTTATCTTGAATCGCTGCTTCCTGAGTCATTTGGCTTATGAGATTCTTCCCTCTTGTCCTTCCCCTCCTGCTAAAGGGTGATGCTGGGAGCCATCGTGTAAGTATTTGAAACTGCAGGCTTCCTGTAACCTTAAAAAAGAGAAAGCAAACAAACTCACCTTGAATGAATATATACATACACCCATAACTATATGTAGATATGGCATGGATGGGTGCGCCCATGTGTCTCTGTCTATTTGTATGGAGGGAGGGAAAGAGAGAGATAAACATCTCATGATCTTTGTGAAAGCAAGGATTTCTAGGTTAGGAAGGCAGTAGCTGACAATGCCAACCCTCTAATAAAGTATCTTTAAAAAAGTTTGGAGTTACATGGCAGGTTTGGAGAAAAATCAGAAAGGTGACAGACTAGGCCCTTTAGGAGACAGCACACTTACAGCTGGCTCTTGCCAGCACTTGATCCACTTAAGCAGCTTTTCACATGGATGGAGGTTGTCATCAGCAGGGATTGTGAGCTACTCATGAAGGAGCACATGGGCTCCATCTCTTCCAGCTGGAGATTCCAGCACTCTGTTTCTGCACTTAGTTCTCTCATTCATAGGTAGTAAAGTTTGCATCATACATTGTGAGCTCAGAATCTAAGGATCCAAAAATTGCATTCTTCCTCATGACTAAGCATTAGCATGATCTGTAATGACTCATCAGGTTGAAGGGTTCTAAGGCCAAGCCGTTTATGAAAATATGCTTTTAAATATTGGCTGGGTTTTCTGAGGAGGAATTTTTTTTATAAAAAGCATTAAGAATTGCATTGTGTTTAACTACATTTTTTTGGTCAAGATTTGTAATTCCATATGCTGTAGATTTTCTTCTACGTCTTTATTTTGTTTCTGCTCCCCAAAATAAATTTTAAAGCAAAAACCCACTGTATAAATGTTGGAAAATATTCTTTCCATCCAGTATATTCAGGCTTATTTAATTAACTTGTCAGGGTTGGTTTTTACCACGCTCGCTCTTGTAGCTATGACAAATTATATCTTCCAGATCTCATTATTCATTAAATGTCTACTGCGAATTTCAGGCTTGCTCATGCTTAAAATACAATGCATGTTTAATAGGATTAAGAATTAATATATGTTTCTCAATTTTATTTAATTTATGACTTAAAATTATGGAATTCAAATTCTAAGGGTGCTACAGAACACATTAATTAACTGTACCAAGCTAATTAACTTTTATAATAATTTTTTTGACTGCAACACATAAAATTTCAGGCACGAAAATATGACTGGACTGTTTATTACTGATAGTGGTCTAGAAGCTTTGTTTTGATTTCAGTGGTGGCAACATTTTTATCCACTTTTAGAGTAAATCACAAATTAGTAACTCTTCATTGTATTTAGCAGAAAGATTCAGTGATTAAATTGAATACTATTCAGAGCATTGTTTCCCTCTGTTCCTTGAATATCCTTGAATATAATAAGGTCTTGGGAAGCTTGCTGAAGGATCTTTAATATATGAACATCTCACTGCTGTAGTAAACCACAGAGATTTTGCTTTCCTGCAGAAGAGGGGCAGAAGTTCTCAGGAGCTGCTGCTCAGAAACCCCCAAGCCTGGCCCTGTGCATGCTGATGACTCCAGAGTGGTTCCTGCAGATTCCTATAGATTCTGGATTAGATTAATTAGGGCTGTTTTGTCCAAATTGCATTTGGTACATTATTTCCATATGCCCATTTCTCCGGAGAAAGTTATTTTATCCTTTTTGTCATGAAGAGAGTATATAACTTTTAAAAAAATACTTTTCTAAATGAACAATTGCCCCTGTATAGATGACACTGTTTTCTCCATTCAGGGTTATGAGAGACACTTACACACAGCCCTGGGTAAAATTTGCATGGGAAATTATTTGTAGCATGCAGCCAACACTAGCTTCAGTGTACTTACAGGAAACCCCCTCTCCTCTCAACAGGGCAAGATTTAAAAATAGGGCTGTGTGTAAAGAGTCTGATGTTACTGCTGCTGTCCTCAGCTGCAGAACTGTCATTCATGACAGTTGCTTAGTGCAGGTCTTTACAGGTTGAGAACATGCTGAGAGAAATGCAATGTTTATGAAAATGCCGCGAGTGTAATAAGCAAACAGGAGGACACAGCATGAAAAACAAGTTTAAAGGACAGAGTCAGCATCCTGGACTTGTCCCAGTAGATCTTTGAAACTGTCTTAACTCAGAAGAAGTTCTGGACAATTTGCCAGAGATTGCTTTTGCTTCACAAGCAACTTCAAAATCCAAGTGAAAAGTCTTTTCCAAGAGGTATTTTCTGTTTCAGCCACATCAGCTGGGCTGGAGAATACATTAGTTCAAGCCAGTTCTGCCACTCTGGTTAAGAAGACCTCGCTGACTCTAAACTGAACTCAAAATCAACAAATCTATCAGAAAAATTAAGATTTTATGTCAATAG
Organism: Turnix velox; assembly: GCA_013400935.1. Classification (NCBI taxonomy): domain Eukaryota; kingdom Metazoa; phylum Chordata; class Aves; order Charadriiformes; family Turnicidae; genus Turnix; species Turnix velox. Next base: position 15,425 of record VZTY01008129.1, on the reverse strand, counting down.
GTTGCATTTATTACTGCCCTTTTACCTGTGATACCTGTGATGATACCCTCTTCTCTCCTTTCCCTGCATAACCTCTGTGGCATCCTCTTTTGTATGGAAGAAGCCCCCTGTGGTTACCTCATCTTCCTGTAATGAGTTTTGAAGTTCCACATCTGGTGTGGTGCCTGTAAGAAAGCAGCTGCTATTTAACAGCTTGAGGGAGGCACTTGTATAACAAGAACTACATTAAAAGTGTAGGAAACTCCAATGAAGGTTTTGTCACGTTTGACAGTGGCCCTTTCTCCAAAATGGATACGAGCCTTGTTCTCTTAGAGTCTCATCTACAAAGGCCAACTGAAGCACGACACGGAGAATTAAGAACCTGTGGGAGGTTCTTATAAATGCTAATTAAATGTTTTAAAATAATAATATGTACACCCAGCCCCAGTTAACCAAGGCTGATTACATAACCAGCCATTTTGCTGCTGGTGGACATTCTTTGGCAAAAACAGCTGGAAAATAGGATTTTCTGATGTGTAAAACTGGCTGGTGCCACTGCCAGTTTTGGATAGTCACATGAATTCAGTTTTACAATTTGAGATGGAAAGGATGTTGCAGCCATTGTAGGCAGCAAGCCCGAATTGGCAAGAAAATAATTCTTAAATGCTGGGTGTTTCTCAGTGTTGGTTTGAAGGGGCTGTGTTCAAGGCATTCACAGCATTCAGGGTGAATTTTGTCAGTCATTTTCTGAGGAAAGAAACTAGGATTTCAGTTAGTGATGGTTTCAGTGGAAAGCAATTGGTATAAGCCAAAAAATCAGCTATTCCTATATTCTCCCTCTGGCCCTGCCCTGCTGACTCCACGTGTGGCTACATGAGTCATTTGGCTTTGGGCAGAAGGAGGTAACACTTGGCTCCCCATGCTGCCACAAGATTGGCTTCATGTTTGTGAAGTGCTGTGGCAAGGTTAGGAGCTAAGTGTTACTTAGGTCTCCTACACTCCTGTCTCTGACACTGCCTCAACACCCAGGGCTCCAGCAGGTGGTGGAGGCACCCAGTGCAAGTCTGCAGCAGGGAGATGTGAGTAGTAGCCACTTTCCCATCTGCATTAATCTATGAAGCCACCTTTGCCAGGCAGTGCTGTGCTTTAATTAGGGCTTAATTAGCTCTGCCTATCATTTTTTTAATATGCAGCTGTGTATATTCTGTTAACTTCGATTGGTTCTGTGGTTATATCGAGTGGGATTAACTTCTGAGCAGCAGGAAAAACGCATTAAAAGTGGAAGAGCAGGATTGTTTCATGCTTTGTGTGATTTCTCTGACATTTTACTTGCCTGTTTTTACTCCTCTGGGAAATGGGAAGCTTCTTTCCTCTCTTTTTCTAAGCATTTATGCATTTTCCTGTGCTTGTGGGAAAGTCGGTGGGGCAGTGACCTAACTCGATGCAAATTAAAGGGATTTTCTAGCAAAGGATGGTAATTTGGGCACTGCTGCAGGTCTGTTAAAACACTGAATGGTAACCTGGGAGTACTGAGAGGGGAAGACCTCTGCCATAACAGACCTATAATCACCTTGCACTTTCACTAATTGACAGACAGAGCTCTTAAGGGCCGTGTAATTTTTTTTATATACTGTCTATGAAATTGCTACATCTTGACCAATTTCTCCAGCCATTTCTATCAGCCCTCATTATTGTCTGGCCTCAGTAGTGAGTCTTAGAAATTAAAGCAGTTCCTACAGCCTGCCATTTGTGAAAATGGTAGTGGTAGAGGACAAAAAAATATTCATTAAAGAGTATTAAAGAATAAAAAGAGGTGAACTGCTCATAACAATAGAATGCAGTGGGCTATGTACCCAGCTTAGCCTTTCAAAACTAAACCAGGAATCATCTTCTAGACACAATTTCTTACATCAGAGCAGACTCTCACATATCTTATTCCTATTATTTTGTGTCATGGGGATATTTGCACTCATTCTTGTTTAAATTTTCACGTTTTTCATCAGACTGATCATCTGCAAAGGTTTACAGGAACAGATTTAAACTCAACATAAGAAATAAATTCTTTACAGTGAGGGTGGTGAAACACTGGAAGAGATTGCCCAGAGAGGTTGTGGTTGCCCCCTCTCTGGAGGTGTTCAAGAGCAGGCTGGACAAGGCACTGAGCAGCCTGATCTAGTGGGAGGTGTCCCTGCCTATGGCAGAGGGATTGGAACTCGATGATCTTTAAGGTCCCTTCCAACCCAAACTATTCTATGATTCTATCATATGTTTACAATACTTTTATTTTCCTAAGAAGATGCTAACCTCTTCTAAAGCTATTTTTTTGTCATTTCTATAGATCTAATAGATTGAGTGTGCATCATTAAAAAAAAATTTAAAAAAAGAAAAAGGGACAGCAGTAGTGAGCAGTCAAATTTTAGCTAGTGTAAAAATATAATAACATCTTAATAATAAAATCTGTGAAGATTCCCTGTATCTGCTTAAAAAAACTGTGCTCCTTAAAGTTTTGTCCAAGACAAAACTTGGACTGTTTTTATAGGAGTTATAAGTATTAATTCACAGAGCTCTGCATTTTTATGTTAGTTTTACTGAGTACATGGCAATAAGAGGGAGTGATAACATAAGAAAACCATTAACACCAATGGAAAAGGAAATTATTTTTAAATACATGGTTTCTTTCATATTTCTATAAAAATATGACAAAAGAAAACATGCGGGTCTACACCATTGTAATGAATGACCACTTAACTATAAATACATAATTTGACAAATAATTTTCAAAAAGGCTGCCACAGATGTGATATGAATAAACAGAAATACTAGCTTAGCATATTCCATTTCACTCTCCTTTGCAGGCATTAACTGGCGAGTAAATCTGACATCAGCCTGAGATGAATGTAAGTGCATTTCATTCCACGGGAGTGAGACGGACAGAGAAATACAGAGGGACTGGGTGATCTGCATAGAAATGTCCCGGTGCTCATTCCTTTCCTTCAATACTTAGCTGAGAAATAATGTCTGAATTGCACCTGTAAGTGCATCATATGTTTGTGCACTGCTTTTTTTTTATTGAACACCAGCACCAGCCAAGCCAAACGCCAGGCCATGCGCATAATGCTATTTTTATATATGCAGAAGTATGAATAGCCTGCTTCTCTATTATATTGTAAACCACAGCACATTTATATATTTCAAAAAAATATCTGTGAGAAAAGGAGACGTGCATTGAAAAAGAAAGCAATTATTCCAATTTCATTTGAGTAATCAAATTAAAATTGCAGTAGAAATTTTAAAAATTCAAAATTATTTAAAGGCTATCTCTGTATATAGGGTTTCACAAAAAAGAATACAGTCTTCTTACAGAGAAAAATAATCTCTAGTTTCAGGAAAAATGAAGCAGGTGTTCGTATAGAAGAATAGCTGCTGAGCTTTATTTTTCATGTTTTCAAAAATCTGAAAGCTGTTTCACTCAGGAAGGAAAGAGCCTGTGACTGAGTTAATCTTCAACCACAGAAATAACACACTCTCTTTGAGGAAAAGTTTGGATCCTTTTTGCATATTTTGAATAAATGCTTGCACTAAGAAGACAGAACAAGACAAATAAGGAAAAGTTATTCTCCATGTTCATCTTTTGTTACCAGCAAAATTACAAAGTTGATTTTTTAATCAGTCATACATGTTGGAGAGTTAAACAGGGTAGTCAGGACGCCAGGGTTTAACACAAAATGGAACAGGGTGTGAAAAATACATTGGAGAAAGTCTTCAGTTCCTTTGGGGAGACAGGGCACTCAGACTAACTGAATTTCATGTATGGAATTACAGTGTCTTTAACTTTACTTTACTGACCTGTGAGAAAAGTCAGTCTTTTTTAGGAAAGTTTTTATGTACATGCTGAAGGGATTCATGTGTACACTTAGCGAAGCTTGTGCTGCAGACCTTTTTTGTTATTAGAAGAATATTTTACTGGGTAACAAGCAAAAACAGGGAGGAAGAAATGAAGCACGCTCTCTCCTGTAAACAAATAGTGAAGTTCCTGAAAATGCCAATTAGCTGTGATGACTTCTGCATTTTTCTGTCTGTCAAAACCATTGCCTCTCCTCTGCCAACTGCCTCAATCTCTTCCTTTCCCAAGAAATTCCAATGCTGTAGCCGTGTAGTCCAAGGATGAATTTCTTTACAGTGACATAAGCCACAGGACAAGGTAAAGCAAAGCAAATGTAGCATAAAAGCAACCCTAAGAGAAGACTCTTTTGGAGCAGTGCAAAATAATTCTATTTTACCTGTCACTCATGCAGATCCATCGAAGTATGTTGGCTGCAGAGGGGGCAAAACATATTGCTGTCTTGCTGTGGACTCAGAGTCTGTTCTCATTCAGCCATGATCTCTCAGTTCAATGCTTTTAGCCAAAGCCAAGGAATCCTGGCTTCTGCTTTCCAGGATGGTGGTAATATTTTTCAAAACCAGATACTTCTTGACAAGGTTCTGGTGCTGCATGTTTATCCCTTCTGTAAAAAAGTGGAAAAGGGGCTGTTCTGTTTCTTTGAGTCTGCTCTGAAAAGATCTGAAAGGGGAATGCTGATGGAGTCTTTGAGAAGACTCTTTGCCACAAAGCTGAAAGAGGGAAAGAGTTTTATGTGGAAGCTTGCTTGAAGAACTCCTTGTCTGCTTATGGAGGCAACAACATTTTGTGTCTTTAGCATTGCCACATGATGACAATATCAGGAACCCAAAACTGTTTAAAAGTTGTTGTGTACCTGTCACTGTGGGCTAGTTGAAATACTTGTAAAAGCAAATTATTTAGCAAAAAGAATATGAACTATAAAGGCCAGCACCCTTTCCTCAGTGTGCTACACCTCAAATTGCTTTTGGTGCTTGTTCTTATGGCTAGATTCAAAAAGTGCTTTGGGGTTGAGACCCTGCATCAAAAACTGTGGACACAGTGTGTAATCACAGCTTTATATAAATATTCATTTAAAGATCACTGCATGACAGGTAATTTAACTGCATCTGAAGCCATTGTTGGTAGATGAAGGAAAGGGAATCTCATATGACTATTGTTTGGACATACTGAGGATTACTTGATGACAAGTTTGCTTGTTGAAGTGGATCTTCAATACAGGATCCACAGCTTTTAGGTGCAAAATGGTAGAAGGCCTTATTACAGTATTTCCTTCAGCAGAGAATAAAAGGTAAAATATACAAGCTCTACAATAGAAAAACAAACATCCTGGGCACACCAGTCTTTCAGACAGGCTCTCTCCTTCTCCTTATTTCTCTCCTACGTAGTATCTGAGGAAAGCTGAAGAAGGGCAGTGATTGATTGTTAACTTCTATGAATTCAGAAACAGGATGTAAAATTACTAATTTTATGCATGAGTAACAGCTGAATCACAGCTAAGATTCAGATTGGCAGGCTCTGCAAATCTCTATTCCAAGTGAAATTCCAAAATAAAAAGTAATTCCAAAACAAACCATAAAAAGCTTCATGATTTCTCATGGATGAAGACTTTCAGATTTTTTTCCAGGACCGCCTTCTGAATGACATATTTGTTTGTTCTTTACAAATTCTTTCTTAAGGTCTGTGAACAACCAATAGCTCCAGCTCTCAACCACACTTTGAAGTAGGAGGCTTCAGAGTGAGGAAACCAAAAAAACTCTTTATATCCTCAGATTTTTAGACTGCTGAGAAGCCCAGCTCTTGTAAGTCCTGGAAGAACCTTCACGTGAGCACCTGTTTTGGAACCTGGAGCCAGGTTATTTTGGGATGACTCATATGTCGACACAGACTAATCACGAGGGCCCTGTCATTTAAATGCTCCAATTAGTTTTTTTCTGCAATAGCTTCTGCCCTTCTCCACATCCCACAGTGCATTCCAGGGCTACTATGTTAATTGGAAGTATATTCCTGTGCATGAAGTGGATTTTAATTAGCACCTAAGGGGTACATTGTGGTGTCCTGACTCATGTGTCATGGCCTCAAAGTCACTCCATTACAACCTGTGGGACTGCTCATGAAGAAACATGCTTACTGGCCCAGATGAAGGTTTGGAAGTTCCTAGCCAGCCAGATGGGACAAGAAGCTCCACTGACTCTTCAGCGTGCAGTGCTGTGTCCTGGGGCCCTATAAAGCAATAGTTAATTTAATTCTTCCAATTACTTTGCTTGACTAATATGAGTGACTCTGGATTTTAAGTCTGTGAGCACTGTAAAAACTCAGTAAAAAATGGGATCGAAGGCAGTATTGTAAATAAATTAATAACTTTGACTATTATGTGAATCATCCATAAAATGGGCCGTGAGTTATGAAGACACACACCAACTTTAGGGGGTGTTATGGAAAATTAAAATTAATGTGACATAATACTACTTCAATTACAATAAAAGCACTGCTGCTGGAAGTGATAAGAAAGGTGGGAGGGGCATAACTCCACCGATTAGCATAATTACATCCATGCATCTGGTTTCCAAAAGGAAGGTGTGCTTTGGTTTCAGCTCAGTATTCAGCAGCTCCTGCCAGCTGTGCAGTGAGACAGCCACAAGCAGACATCCCAGCTCTGCTCTGCAGGAGGAAGCTGTGGAAGAGTGGAAGGAAACAAAAGGCACTGATGAAAACAAAAAGCCTAGTCAGAAGGTTCCACCATTGGCATATAATAAGTCCCTTTTTTTACCCTTGCCTTAATGCTATTAATTGCCTTTCAAAGCCCTTACAAAATGCACTTCCCTGATGACATAAAACATCCCCTCCAGCATCATTACTCTGGCTCTTTCCTTGTTCTGAACCCACGTGCACTCAAGAGTCCTTACCTGGAGGACTGTGGGTGTAGCTGACACAAAATACAGCTTCTTTGGTGGTTTCTACAGAATGATGTGTGTCACTGGCATTTTCAGGGACATCATATGACAATCCCAGCAGGAGGAACCTGGGACAAGTTATAAATCACCTGGGCAGTGTCCCAGTTGTGCTATCTCTAAGAGGCATGTCCTGCCCATAATGACAATTTGGGATTAAAATCTCAGCAATTACTTCATGGAAGTTCTTATCTATGAATTGTTTCATAACTCCATAGAGTATTAATGAAAATATGCTGTAAAGAGTTATTCAGACTTGACAATGATTATCTTAATTGTGCTTGGATGAGAGAAATAGGTACAGTGCACTAAGGTTACTGCTCTCATTTGAATGAGTGGTATTAAAACATTTCAAAATGCTTAAAAATGAGGAGCGAGATGAAGTTATTAAAACACAAAGTCCTAGACTAAACAGATTATAAGTAATGCGTTCTTCACAACTGTAAAATTGAAATGTATGAAAAGTAAATGGTGAAAAATACATCTTAATTGCTTAGCATGTTTCAGACAACACCAGTTTTGGTGGGAGTGTTATCTGTTTGAGAGATCTGAACAGGCTGGGTTGATGGGCCAAGGCAAATGGTATGAGGCTCAACAAGACCATAGTGCCAGGTCCTGCACTAGGGCCACAACAACCCCAATGCAGTGCTACAGGCTGGGGCAGAGTGGCTGGAGAGCTGCCTGGCTGAGAAGGACGTGGGGGTGTTGGTTGACAGCCAGCTGGATATGAGCCAGCAGTGTGCTCAGGTGGCCAAGATGGCCAACAGCATCCTGGCCTGTATCAGGAACAGCATGGTGAGTAGGACTAGGGTAGTGATAATCCCCCTGTACTAGCCACTAGTGAGGTCCCATCTGAACTACTTGTCCAGTTTTTGGGAGCTGGAGTTGTTTAGGCTGCAGAAAAGGAGAGTGAGGGGAGACTTTATTGCTCTCTACAAGTACTTGAAAGGAGGTTGAGAGAGGTGGGTACTGTCTCTTCTCCCAAGTAACAGGCGATAGAACAAGAGGAAATGGCCTCAAGTTGCACCACATGAGGTTTAGACTGGATATTAGGAAAAACTTTTACACTGAAAGGGTTATTAAGAATTTGAACAGACTGCCCAGGGAAGTGGTTGAGGCACTGTCCCTAGAGGTATTAAGTTTAGATTTGTCATGTAGTTTGATGGTTGGATTAGATGATCTGAAAGGTCCCTTCTGACCCAGGCAATCCTATCATTCTGTTTTCCTGTTGTGCAGGATTATATCAACACCAAATCTTTTATATTGTTAAAAGACAGTAAAATACGTTAAAATATAGCATTAATGGATTTAAAGTCTCCTGTAGGACCTGATGTAACACATGTAATGTGAAAAGACTGTGTATCTGCCAATGAAAAGAAAGCCATTCCATAAATATTCTTTTACATTTTGCAAATTATATGCTATATATTTTCTATATGAAATAACTGTCTGGTGTACTTGCTGCTGGGTAAAGAATTATCATCTATGATATATTTCTTTTGGCCAAATAACTGTTAGCATGATTGAATGTAGAGTAATTCATTTATTGTTCAAAATACAGGTATAAACAGTATAAACACAGTGACTGACTATCAGAGTTGCTTTGAGGATTGGTATTTATCATCTCATGGAAACAAATATTTTTTTTTTTCCTTTTAACTGCCAGCTTTGCAATCTTCACTTAAGACTAAGGAGCCAGCTTGGAGATTTTTCCTTTTGGCACATAATTCCTAGCATTTCTGGTTCAGTGGAGCTGTGAGACCCTTATCCGCAATGTCCCATCTCTCCTGCTGGTTCACAAACATTGGTTGGTGCAGATACAAATGGTGGGAGTGTGGCAAACAGTAATGTCTCTGCTGATGGAGCATAGACCACTGCATCTGAAAAAAAGCTTCTCTCACACTGAGATGCATGAAGGTGCATCTATCTCAGCTGCTAGCACAAGTCTGAGCCTACTGGCAGGATTACACCTGCCCATAATTCACATAATTTCTGAATTTGGAAAGAATGTGAATGTTTCCTGCTTGGCAGAGGTGGAAGCTGGCATGGTTAGTCTGGGATGGGAGCAGATATGGGTATGGTGAGATGGATATCCATCTCTCTCCACTGCCTCATCAAAGAGGGCAGGTAACTAGTTCTGGTTAGTTGCCCATTTCATAGATGACACAAGAGATTTCATAGTCACATAAGGCAAATCCCTTTCCGTAGGTCTAAGAGGCCAGCAGCACACCATCTGCAGTTCTCCTCTCTAGTTATCCTTTTCAGTAATGCCACAGTACTGTACTTCAAAGGAAGTAAGAGTATTCAGCTTGAATAATTTCTCAAGCTGGCACACTGGCCATTGCTGTATGTTTACTGCTTGAAAAGCAGATGAGTCCAGATGTTTACCTAAACTTTCTGTACCAAAACTTTACCTAAAAGAGGAAAAGCTGTTTCCACAGTTGCCCTCAGGAAAATACCCAAGCAGGCCTATACTGGAGCAGTTTACTGATGTAGACTTTTCATTTGTGCATTGAAGTGCATTGCTAATAAATCGTCCATACCTTGCAGTGGGATATTTTGGGGTGGCTCCCATTCTTCTGGATTCCCCTCCTCTGCTGCTACTTTCATCTGTAGATGCCTCTGGCTCACCCTCATTCTGCCCCCACCTACAGCAGTCATCGCTTCAGGGACTTGGATTTACTTTCCTCAGTTGTTGCCTCTCACCCCACCCTTGCTATATTTTTGGCAGTAACATGATAATATTACGTTATCTCTTGTCTGGGCTTGATTAGAAATCTGAACATACCCACTTTGATTTGCTACTACAGTGGAGTTCCTCTGTTATCTGCTATTCAAGATAAGCAGCTTCATAAACAAAAAAAAATTAACAATAAGTGGTCTTTTTTTCTGGGATTTCCAACATTCCCCAATCTCATAGGCTTAGTCACTGTAAGAATGACTTATAGGGAATGCTTATTTCTCTATAAAAGGCAGACAACATGTTAGAAATATATGTAACATTCTGAAAAGCACTTAGGAATATAAAATGCAAAACCAGAATTCCTTGGGCATGCATTTGAGCCTGAATGGCAGGATCATGGCCCAGCTAGATTTCAGTGGATACGATATAGCTCTGTGTACTTACTAAAAAAAAAAAAAAAAGCCTGAATTTACCAGAGTCTATTTTAATTATAAATGAATGTTCTTTGAGTTGGATTCAGCTTCTAGATACCATCAAAAAACTGCTTCTAACCTGTTTGGAAATCCAGGGACTCTGATGTAGCTTGCTGACTTTGTCATACGTGACCTATCTCTACCCTTTCACACCAAATGCTGCCAGAAAGATTTCAGTGGTTTTGGTGGCACTCACTTCATGTGCATAATTGTAATTTATTAGTGCCCAACACTGAATCTGTTGGTTTCCACTTACCACTGTTGCTCCCTAGTGCTTATGATAAGCCAAACCTTTCCTTACTGAAGGAAACAGTCCAGTTCTGTTCCATCAAGCTTTTAATTATATCCGTAGAATTTGCATTAGATTTTTGAACTCTTCTGACACCTAAACAATCCATGTTTCTTCTGTCAGCACATGTGTATGGCATGTGCCCCAAATGTCTCTTCAAATTCACTGTTTCTGTGCTGGTGTAAATTAGTGTTTAAATGCAAAATTTTAATAAATGTTATACTTGCACTGATTCCAACTCCTCCACTGAAAATTCAATGCATCGTTCCCTTTTCTTACTCCTTCCCTCTCTATTTATTCCTCTCTATTCTTTTTTGGTTTATAATTGCATTTATAATTTTTGCATGTCTACTCCCAAGAAGAGATGACTGGGCAGGATCCTTGTGGTCTCTCTGACTCTTTGTATACCCACCTCTGTCTTAAATGCAGTTTATGTCCCACCTATGCACCAGCTTTACATCTCTCCCAAGTCCTCACTATTCCCACATTTAAGAACTTCACTCTGTTTTCTAAGCCAGAATTACTAATGGATAGCTTAGTCTCTTTCATCTGCTCCCTGTAACATCCTTAAGAAAAAAATACACCTTTCGTTTCTCACTTTTGCTCTATATGCTTCCCAGCCTCTCTTTGTATTGCTTTTCCTCATTTCTCACTAAACTATTTGTAAGCTACCAGTACCTATGATGTTCAAAGCACTTTCTAGATCTCCCAGGGTGGGTATGTCATGTCCTGGGGGTTCACAGCCCAAAGGATATTTGCAGGCAGATGTTTGTAATAACAGACAGGCACTTTCTATTCTTGTTCGCAAAAATCATCATGGAACAGAAAGACAGAGATGGGAAAACAATGGAGGCAGATACCATGGCAAATGTGAAGAGGCGTTCTTTTACAGTTCCTCACTGGAATTATCAACCAGTTCCCCTTCCTTTCACTCTCCTTAAAAAGAACCACTAGGTTCAAGGACAAGTTCAAAGGGGAAGTCCACTGATGATGGACTTAAGAAGAACAGGGACTGTGACAGCCTCTCCTTTATTTGCTGAGGAGAACAGGAAGCGCTTACATGCAGCTTATACCTTGTACTCCTCCGTTCATTATAGTCTCTGCCATATGGGCACAATGCCTGGTAGTATGCTTTTGAGCTTGTGCAAGCAGGCTACCTGGAAAGATATCCGTGTGATACAGCTAAGGAAGTATCACCCCAGGGCAGTGAGGAATCAGCAGTGTTTGTAACTTTCATCCTCCATTTCAGAAGATACAGACACTGGGGGGGGTACCAGGGAGCAGCAAAGCTCAATGGGCTGCCCCTTCTTAGAAGTAAAGGTGATGGATTTCTGCTGGGTTTTTTTGCTTGCTTGGTTAGTTTTTTTGTTATTGTTTGGTTTTTTTTAAATTATATTCTTATTGATCTTTTCTACACTGTCCCAAGTAATACTACACTAAGTGACAAGCTTAGCTCTATTAGCTCGTGGTTGTGCTACATGCAGTAACTGGAAACCAGAAATTTGCAGGGAAAAAAAGAAGCCACAGAACATTATGTGCATCGTCAGTGACCATCCACCTTACAAGTTTGCACATGGAAGATGCAGGAAGCAGAAGAGCATGAATATGTAGATAAGAGATGCATAACTTAAAAAACACAGGTGGGCTGTTGAGGACAACCAGTTGCTAGCTTCAGTTGGAAACCTGACTCCTTCCTTTAGGCCTGAAATCAGAGTTTTAAACATGGGTACATCACAGGAGAAACCCAGTTTCTTACTGGTATTCTATGGCTAATAATTTATTTGTAAAGCTATTACAATTTGGTTAAATCTTAGTGAAGTGGAATCCTCCCACTCCCATGCCTTCCTCCTCCATATAGCATTCCCACAGCATGGGACTCAGTTTATCCAGCACATCCAATTTGTTATGCAGATTGTGGGTAAAAAGCTACTACACACATTATTACCACCATTCCTGTCCCTCCCTTTCCCATTTTCCTATTATGTGTACCAGCATCGTTCATGCAGATCTCACACACCTTGGATTGTACCTTCTCCCTGACCTTGGACATTAGTCACAGACCCCTCTGACCCCATCCTCTCTCTAGCTTTTCCTCATTAATTTTTAGTTTATCCCACTTGCCCTGCTTAGGGGCCTCTCCTTTATATTAAGTGTACATGGTGTAGTGCAATCCTGTACAAATGCAATTAAACCTACCCTAAATCCAGCTCTTCTGCCCAATGCTGTGCCCTGCTTCATTCGCCTGCCTGCTGGGCAGGAACAGGTGAAATCCCACAATCACATCACTCATATACCAGCAGCATTTCTATGGCTATCTCATTTACATCTGAAGGTACACTGTAAATAAATCTTTTAGGAGGCTCTTGAAGGGTGAGTATTTAAATAATCAGTGTAAACAGTGTGTCTAGTAAGGACAGCTTAAACTCAGCTTCAGTCCGACTTGCTTTTGTTTTCTTCCTTACCCCTTGCCACTGATTCCTGTCTCTCTTTCAGAGGGAGTCAACAGGAAGCATGACACCACAGGGCAGGATGTGTGACAGCGTAAAACTTACTGGAGAAGCTCCATTCTTTGTACTGTCCTAGCCATAAGCATCAGTGCAGTAAGTATCCTTACTTACGGATCATGAGAACACTAGAGGAGACTGTCTCTCTCTTAATACAATAGCAATTGGATTATATGCACCGTGTACAATGCATTGCATGGTGAAACAGTTTTCCCAAATTTGTGTTAAATATGGTTTTCATTATCTAAAAAAGACACTATGATAAAGTGTTGGGGTTTTTTTCTTAAATGGAAGGCAGAAAAAGAGTAGATGCTCTTTTCATTTTGGTTGCAAAAGAACTGGCATAAAAAACAAGCCAGCAATTTCATGTTGTAAGCATTAATACAGAGGAAATGCTGACAATATTGGGCTTCAACAACAAGAAAAAGTGATTAAATGTATTTATCGATAAGGGAAATATTCTAGAATCAGAGCAAAGTCATGCTTCCTAATGCAATCTCGAGCTCATATTACAATCCATTTCTAATGAATGATGTAATATCGTGCCTTCCACCCATCAATATAACTTCGTCATTCAGCCTAAAGGTCAGATGACAGAATGGCTCAAGATTTGTTTTTATCATCCCTGAACAAGGAGTGAATTCCCACTTCCCAGTTACTTGAAGCCCTGCCTCCTTGATTATTCAGCCTTGCCTCATTCAACAGGGAGTATCTGGAAAATTACATTCCCCTTTTCCGAATGAGTTGCAGGGCAGGCAGTGGCCAGGGCAGGGCTTCTGTGTGAACTAGGAACCATGCTTATTTGGTGTGCAGAGAGCATTTTATTTTCCTGAGAACTTTACCTCATAATACATAGACAGTTGATACGAAGCCTGTGGGAGCAAGAAATAGCTTTGCATTTGCCAGCCTTTGCCCCCGGGCCTGTTGGGTGGTTGTACAAGTGCCTCGATTCAAAGCATCGGAAGGAATGTTTCATTGCAACACTTCATTGTTTAGTGTAGCCAAGCCTAGAGTGAAGGTTTCTGGCAGACTCTTTGCATAGAATATTGCTGCACATATAATCTTAAAAAAAAAACCAACAACCCAAACCCTCATAATTACTACATTTACCAACATTTAGGCATGAGAGTGGATGGACTTGTTCCCATCTGTCTAGTTCTAGTTCCCATCTTCACAGTTCAGAAAAAGCAACTCGAGTAAGGCATTTTAAGTATTTGATAAAAAGCTCTGGTTGCTGCAGGCACAAAAACAAATCAGGAGATGGACTTTAATTAATTTTGGGCATCTACTTATAAATCCCTTGGACTCGCACTTTCACGAGAAAAATTTCACAGAATCACAGAATATCTGGGATTGGAAGGGACCTCAAGAGGTCATCTACTCCATTCCCCCTGCAGAGCAGGAACATCTAGTCCAGGTCACACAGGAAGGCATCCACGTGGGTTTTGAAGATCTCTAGAGAAGGAGACTCCACAACCTCTCTGGGCAGCCTGTTCCAGTGTTCTGTCACGATCACTGTGAAAATTTCAAAAGCCCCTTCCCTCAGATATGGCTCTCTAAAAAAGTTTGTGCTAGGGCACAGTCACAGTATCTGATAGGATCCACAGAACATTCAGTACCTACTATTTTTAATGACATAATGGGATATTGTTTTATGCCCAAGAAATAAATGCCTTTTCTATACCTCAGGGGAACAATTGTGCAATCCGGAATATCTTGCCATGCCTAGGCTAGTCTTTAAACCCTTGCTTCCAACTGCAGGAGAAGCTAGAGCTCCAGAAAGTCACGTTCCCATCCCAACTGCAGGCCTTATAAGGAACCAAAGCCATCTTGCTTAGCTGAAGCCAAGGGTTTGGCGTGCTGCAGGACGGTCCCATCAGTGCCTGGGGTGTGTACTTCCATATCCGAACATCAAGACCTAGATAGGACCAATCAGTTGATCCTACAAAGCTGCCGATCTTTTATTACCCTGTGATTGTACAGTAAGCCAAGGCAAAACTGGGAAGGTGTGGAGGTCAGCACTACGCGTTTCTTGGCTGGAAACTCTTCTCGTCGACACTTTTAAATACTGAACATACAGACCTGGGATTCTAGCTATTCAACATCAATGGAAGCTTTTGAATATGAAGTTCGGGTTTATGACAGACAACCTTTTCTGTGTTTTACTGAGCCAGAATAATTTTTAATTGGGCTTCTCCAGGAGCACTGCAATTCCCCAACAACGTGTATCGCTCCTCTGGCTTTTAAACGAAGAACGTGCAGCTGCTCTTAACATAAACACTGTCAGTGGCTTCGCCTAAATAAAGCACTAACAAGACCATAAGACTGGGATCCGCTATATATAGATTCCTGTGATTCCCCCCCCTCACCCCCCTTTGGCTGCCGTCTTTTTGGCTCCGAGAGACAGGAATGCGCGCCTGATTCCCCGCCTATTTCCCCCGAGTGCAGGGCTCCCGCGCCCCAGCTCTCGTCCATCCCGGTGTCCTCGCAATTTGCCGTCCCTTGTCCCGCTCAGCCGTCTCGTTTTCCCTCCTCCTCCAGTTTTTGGGTCCGGTGTGGGGGGGGGAGGGGTTAAGGGAGGTGAGGCCGGGCCGTAGCAACCGGGCCGTCTCCAAGTCAACAGCGCGGCGGCGGTGACGCTGTGCAGG
>VZTY01008127.1:210184-258408 GCA_013400935.1 Turnix velox | reverse complement strand
CGCAGCAGCCGCGGGGCTCGCAGCCCGCAAACCTGTGATCTCGTCCCACATCCCCCCCCTCAAATCCCTCCCTCTCGTCTCCCGCAGCCTCCCTTGGGGCATTTCTCTGGGATCCCCGCGGCGGAACGGCCACCCGTGGGGTGTGTAGGGGAGGTCCCGGTGGAGAGAGAGAGAAAGAGAGAGAGAGAGCTCCGGAGGAGAGCCCGGCCCGCTTCTCCGCTCCGCTCCGCGCCGCTCCGCACCCTGCTGCCCCCACCGAGCCGCGCTGGACGGAACTCACCGGCACCTACCGTGGGAGGGAGAAAGGTGGAAAAGAAAAAAAAAATACACAGAAAAAAAGTAGGGGGAGGGATCTGCTCCCTCCGGAAGAATTTTGAGATCTCAAGTTGTTCTCTCTCTCTCTCTAAGAAGACCCTGCGAGGAGATCCCAGGACCCACTTACCTGTGAGGGGTCCGCCCCTGTGTTAGCGCCGCTTCCTTCCCCCACTTCTTCTCCAGCATCGGTCCCGGTCTTCAATTTCCACCCCAGAGCTTCTGACCTCTCTGCCTTCCTCCTATCCCTCTTTCTATGGCCCGGGACTGTTTTCTCCCCGCACCCTACGAAACCCTGAGGATCCCCCACGGACCGGGATCCCCAGAGCTCTGCTTAGCTCCAGGGGGATTGAGACTGCTCGGGTGAAGCAGGGAAAGTAAAACAACACTCAAAAAAAAAAAAAAAAAGTTAAACGTTCTTCATAATTAATCTCGAGGCCATAATCTCCTCGCTTATTTGTTTTTCTATTCATCCGTCCGTTCACACTCCTTTAGATCCGTGAGGGGGGAAAATTGCTTGGGTGTAATACATTGTCCCTAGGAACCGGGATAATGTAATACGCCGGCGAAGACAGATCCGTCAGGGTAACGTGGTCCACTGCTCAGGGACACGCATGTGTTATTTTATGGTTCGTGTCACTGCCGTTGTTACACTGATATTTTTTTTCCGAATTAAAAACAAACAAATAAATAAATAAAATTAACAAAACGCCGATTAAAAAAAAAAACCCAATGCGTTATCGCCCTGCAGAATAAGCGTTCACGAGCATGGCAATGGCGTGGAGAGTCGAGCCTTTAACACTGTTATTTCATCCTCGAAACTTCCCTTTTTCTGGGGAGAGTGTGGGGTCCAAGGCTGCTCACTGCTCTGGGCAGGCGAAGAGTTTTTCGTTCTCTTCTTTTGGGAACGAGTGGCATTTTTATGAGGTAGAGGGGAAGCAAAGACGTTCCATCATCCCTGCTTCGTCTCTCTCTCGTTACTTTGGTTCTTTCTCTCTCTCTCTTTCTTTCTTTCTTTCTCTCTGTCTGTCTCCCTCTTTCTTTCTCTCTGTATCTCTCTCTTTCTCATTGCTCTCACAGCCTATTTCCCACCCTCCAAGAAAATAAAATTAAATCCAAACCCTAAAGCCTGGTACTCCTATTCCAAGAGTCTTAATGTGGAGAGTGTGATCCTGTGCCGGACTGTGCAAACTGAGCCTTAGAATAACTTCGCATTTTCAAAAATAATTTCCCGGTTCTGTTGTCCGAATGCGAATATGAGATCCACAAGTGTCCCTAAAAGAAGGAACAGACCGGAGATGTGCTCTTCTATCTTGAGTTTTCACTCTTCCCAGAGAAAAATTCTCAGTAGAGCTGGGGGTGGGTGCATGTATTAATAAATAAAAATCGCAATTCTTTTCAGAGAGTAGCAAATTGGTCGGGGTGGTACACACAACAACAGCAGTGATACCTGCACCCTAAGGGTGCCCCTAAGTGAACAAAAAAAAAAAGCACTTGCCGTTACAGAGACCGTAATTCCGAAATAAATACTTGAACATCGAAATAAGGGACAGCAAAAGATCTCTGCGTTTAAGGGGGAAGGGAGACACACAAAATTATTCCCAAGCAAAAACGGTTTATAATCAAAGCGGGTTGTTGGGATATTGTTCCATCCCAGAGCATTACTGGAAGCTGCAGCTGAGAAGCTGCCTGGATAAAGTATAGTCTGGTATTTACGTTTTAGTTGAAAAATAAAAATATTTGGACATGTCAATCCACTGGCAATGGAACTGAAGTTTCAGGTTAACTGTCTTAAGTGCATTTGGTTTAAATATCTGCTGTTTAAGTTACGAACGGGGATACTGTTCCAAACCCTTTATTCTCGGATGGATTTTTATGATGTCCCTTGCTAATTTGCATTATGTCAACTTGTAACGGCGGGGAACCTAATACCGGGAACGGCATACAAAACCACGATTAGCACTGACACGCAGGGAATACGCTGCGCTTTTCTACAGCGAAGATCTGCTGTCGATTAGGAATGTTACAACTTGAGACTCGTAAAAAGTGAAGGCATCTGCTTCCAAAGCCAACCACGTTTGTAGGATTTAGACGTGACAGCACAACCCAATTCGTTTCAAGAGGATTCTGTGGGGTGATTCGGGGTACCGGAGCCCTTATCTCTACTTCCCACCTGTAATCCCTTCGCAAAACCATCCCTGTACCCACCGCGCAAAGTGAAGGACCCCTTTTGTTTGTTGGGGAGAGTTTTGTTGGCCGCCCCCCCTCTTTTTTTAGGGGTGTGGGGTGTGGAAGTAGCATCTCGGACAGCATCATCCGGCCGCTGCATCGGGGCTGCCTCCGCGACCACAGTACCGGCGCCGGAACCGAGAGCTGCCTCCTCGCCCTACTACGGCTGCTCTCGGTGCCGGTGCCAGTGTCCGGTGCACCACCTGCAGAATAGGGAACACGGGGAGCCATTTGAGGTCATCCTTTCCTGGCCTCAGTCAACTGGTCTCCAACAGTTCTAGGTTCAAGGGCTAATCTTGCTCAGTGCAGGTACTGGTGATCGCTCTTTCTTTGGATGAAGTTTGTGCGGATGCGGAGCATCACTGGATGCACCTACAATGCTGCTGAAAGGGGGGTGCAGGGAGAGTGATACTCCTCTTCCCTCCCTCAGCCAGGGCGCCCGACTTCACTTTCGGACTTCACCTAGTCTTGTCAGAATAACGATTCCCTGCCCCATTCCTCCGCCATGAGCAGGAGAAAACCCCCTTTTGCTTGAGTGAGACTTTCTCCCCACCGGGGAGCGGCGCTTGCCCCTTGGAAAACTGTTTATTGAGGAGAAACAACCGCTCCACTTGCGGAGCATCCACTCGCAGGCGCCTGACTGGGGCTGCGCGGAGAAGCGGGTCCGGTGGGGAAGGGTGGGGATGTTTGCTCGGCACTTTGTAGGATTGCTTCGCCGCCCCAGCAAACATGTCGTCCCCCGCAATGCTTCAGTGAGTGGATGATGCCTGGTCAAAGCCGCCTTCGGTTGGCAAACTCTGCAGTTCCCAAACCTCCCCGGGGAAGGGAGAAGGGAAGCGGGGCAGAGCTGCAGCTCTGCTCATTGGAATTTCCAATCTCTCTCTCAGCCCGGAGTTTCGCCGGAGGGGGGGAAGAAGCTAGTCCCGGCGGCAGGGGAGCAGGAAAGAGCAGGTACAAGTGCACTGCAGCGTCCCCTCCTCCTCCTTCCCCTCACGCCTCCCTGGGCAAGGTATCCTCCTCCCCGAGACGGGCCCCTGCATTATCAGTTGCACCTGGGAGCTGTCTATATATATTTTTAAAATTTATTTAATTTTTGCCTTGCTTCATTTTGCTTGGTTTCTCCTCTTCTTGTGGGTTCTCTGCCGACTGCGGTGAAGGATTAGAATGTGTGGGCTCTGATCCCCCTCCCTTTCTCTCCTCCCTTCGCCCACTCCGGGATAAACCGGACTCGGATGGAAATGGGATAGCAAAGGAAGGACCAGGAAGCTCCGCGGTCCCATCGGGGCTCATCCCGATGCGCGCTGCAACGCGGATGGGGAGGGCATATGGAGGAGCACCGCTCCGAAACTGCCAACTCCCCCTCCCCGCTCCCGTCTCCGAGTTGTCACCTCAGGTCCCATACAGTCCCATACAGCCACATTAATTTAATAGCTGCTAACGACAAGAGACGGAAGAACAGCGGCGAACAGCGCGGGTGGAAACTGCTCCCGCGGTGCGAGTAAACGCTCTTCTGATAGCAGCTCCCGCCCCACCCCCTAAAAAATAGACTCTAATATAACCTTGTTCTGCTTTTTAAATTTTATTTTACCTCACCTACTACTAAGGCTCCCTAAAAATAAAAGCAAAAAAACTTTGGAGCATCTCCATTTTGTTTGGGGGGGGAAGGGAGGATTGCTGTGCTGAGATGTGACCCAGCGCCTTCATGTACTGCTGCCATTGGCTGGCGAGCTCCCGCGGAGCGCTCCGCCTGCGCGTAAGCTCGGTTCCCCCTCGTGCCTGCGCAGGGAGTTAGGGTGAGGTTTCACCCCACATCACATCTGTGTCTAGGGCTGGTCACCCGGCAGAGCCAGACCTCCACCAGAGCCAGACCTCCACCAACAACTCCTGCGGACTGGGAAAGAGGACCCAGAGCACGGAACAGAGGGATAGGGAATTTGTCTTCTTCAAGAATCACAATGGGTTTTGCAAGCGACTGATTAAGAGCGAGATCTTCTCCTTCCACACGCACCCCTCCCCCCCCTCTGTGTACATACCCCCTTGTTTGCAAGGTGGTGTGAAGTGGGTTGTGTAAATGATTCCACTTCAACTTCCAGCCCCTTTATATCGCTAATAACGCCGTGTTGGTGCTGCAGCAAGAGTCAGCATTTCCATTATAATTTCCTATTTTCAGGAGTTTTTACAGTGGTCATAAAAATTCAATCCAGGCTCAAGCTTGGCATCCCGGGGCTCATCCCAGGAGTCATTTCTTTTTGTTGTGTTTGAGAGAGGAAACCATTTATCTGTTTTTACGTTACAAGAGGGCAACAAAAGCAAAAGCAGGTTTGGAGAATGTTTTTTTGTGCTCTGTATTACTTGCTTTTCCTCAGCTTTACAGTATCTTCCATGGGTATTAAAGAAGTACAGTACACAATAATTAATAACACATGAGAAACCATCAGGTTATAGAGAAGGCAGAGTCTGCAATCAGAACTAGTCATATAAAATACCCTTTATCATTATAAAAAAAACCCTTTGCTTTTTTAACTGATAATTTGCTAGTAATACATCCAAAATGAAAAACGATGCTGAGGAGTCATTTTGATTTTAAATGAACAGATCATTATGGAAATCTTAGAAAGTTTATATGTGTGTTCATATTTGAGAAGAATCTCCTAAAAGTACAGATGTTTTTATTGCAGATTTGAGGGGTCTGTCTTCCACCCCCCTTCACACAAGAATATGTATAACAGTCAAATAATCTTCGGATTTAGGTGTCCCTAAGTATTCATTTATATGATAGATTGTAATGGCTATATGGTTCCCCTGAAACCATTATATTCTATCAGGTCACAACCAGCTCCTTGAAAAAGTTCATTTAATACAAGGGTGGCTGGGATGATTTGTGTACATCACATTCACTCACATGAAATTCCCATATCTGCAGGAAAATGAGTAAGGACTTCATGACACCACAGGAACTGGAGGTTTTGGTGACATGATCTTAGAATGGCCCTATGAGACATAGACCAGTGTGAATTGGGACACTCAAGTGGAATGCCAGGAAAGCCTGGATAACACATCATTTTGCTGTGGATCATGCCCATGCCACGTGATTTACAGAGAAGTCCCTTCTCTATTTCTGTTTAATATATGTCTCTACTAGCCTAGAAACTTAGTCGGGGAGTCCTCCACCCATCCAGCTCAGATCTGGCTAAGAAATCACCAAGAATAATATCTCACTGAAGTTAAAGAAGTATTTCTAGGTGGTTAAAAAAATAAAAGAAGAAAGATATGTATGGCATTAAAGGTACATATGTATGCATAATTACATGTAGAAAAGGAAATGGTCTTTGTACATATACATAGATATACAGAGAGATTAAGATAACCTTCCACTACACGTGATAGAATTAGCTATGCTGTTTTGAGGACTGTCAGCCACCTTTGTCTTTTGAAATTTTTAGAATAACATGTATTTAATAAAGATGATACATAGCTAGCAGTTAAGGGAGGATTTCATAACCTCTATGGAATGAAAGCAACATTTGCTTGCCGTGATTTGTCAAACAAAGGACTCAAATCAAGATTCCACAAGATTTGTCTTCATCTGAGGGGTTTCATCACAGCAACATTGTGCTAGTAACTTCTGATGGATCCAGCACTTCCTAAAAGTAAAGGAAATTTATTCTCTGCCTTCCTGTCATTCATCCCAGATATGTTGCTCTTCCAATTGGTGCACCCACTTTGGACATGTTGACTCCAAGATTCTTCAGGGAGTGGAGGTTGAGATCTGATTCACATTTCAGAGAAAGATTTCTTTCTTTTTTTTTTTTGACTGACCATATGCAGGTGCTTACGTAGAGCCAACAGTCTCTCTTTTAGGCATCTCACTTCACTGCCTGAATGCAAGTGGGATGAATATGTCTTCTCTGTTTCTGCATTTTGATCAGCCTTTATCTTCAGTAGTTCACAAAGTACTTATCTATGGTAGCTGATTATACACTTCCAGGACAAGAATCTTGTTACACCTAAAAAATGAAACTTTTTTTTTTTTTTAAATCTTCTAGGGCTTATCACAGCCACACTTTGTGGCAAGAATTCAGCATCTCCTTTGGGATTAGCAGGAACGGAGATAGCAATACACACAGAGATCCAAGTTTTATACTCAACTATTTGGGATCTCATTCTGACATTGTTCACTGCATAGATCCTAGTAATGAAACAAGGCTCAAAGCTCACTCAGTTGCCAATATTCTTATCTCCTCACCCTGAGAGACTGGCCCCAAAGACACAATCAGTTCACTTGTAGAAGCATGAGGGGAGATCTGACCAGAGTTTGTGTCACAGAACTCCCAGCTTCTTCCCAGCATGGTGGCCATTGAGGCATTTAATTTCCATTGCTGTGATGCACCAGCTGCCATGCCTGTTCAGAACAGAAAGCAGAGGGAAGAGCTGCTGAAGGCTGTGGGGATTGTGTGCAAAACCACTTTGCAGCCTTGGCCAGTGTCCCAGGGCAGCTCTGCTGGGTCAGATCTGTTGACTCACAGTTTACAGCCCAGAAATGTGGGTGGTATTTTAATTATCCTAAGCCTAAGCCTTGGAAAGCCTTCAGGGGAGGTCAGAGCCTGGCCCAGTAGTCAATGGGGGTCAACTCTAGAAACAAGTTTGGGACATTCACTATTTCAGCAGATATTTGGGACTGCCACTATTTCAGCTCCTGTAGAGTGACAAGGGAATCCACTGCAGGACTAAAGGCTTGAGCACTGGGGTCAATCTCCCCACCACACATGAATGTGCTGTAAATAGCTGGTGACCCCAGCACCCCAGCACTGCTTCGTGTTCAGTTGGCTGCACTTCTGCAGCTAATTGACCAGGGCTGCTGGCAGACACCATGGCCAAACCTCCACAGGGGACAAGAACTTTTTAAATTCAGTGACATCAGACCCTGGTCCTCTAAATCACACCCACGCTGCCTCTCTTCTATAACATGACGATTGCCAGAGCCTACTTGGTCTCTGGCCATGGACACTGCTGACATGACTGTGTGGCTTTGAAGCACTTGTGGGTTTCCAGTTTTCATCCACAGCAAACTATGGAAGAGTTTTTAGGACTGACTTCAGCGACATTAATATCAAACAACTGCAGTACTCTGTCACTGAGTTTTCAATTTCTTGGCTGTTACCCAATGGAAAGGTGTTATTTTTACATAATGTTGTTACTAATATAGAGTTAGTGTGTGCCTAAAGGACATAGAAATACAAGGCAAGGATTTTATTATTTAAAACATCCCTAAAATGAGGCTCATTGTAATATTATATAAGAAATCAGAATTTTAGTGGCATAGTCATTCACAACACCTTTCCTGTTTTTAGCAGCTTCTAAATATATATACCAGTACTATAGAAAAAAATGTCATGTTTTTTTTTTTTTTGGTTTTTTTTTTTTTTACTTCTGTAATGTTTTCTTTCAAAAGGGATGTCAATTCATAGAATCATAGAATAGTTCAGGTTGGAAGGGACCTTAAAGACCATCGAGTTCCACCCCCCCCTGCCATAAGCAGGGACACCTCCCACTAGATCAGGCTGCTCAGTGCCATGTCCAGCCTAGACATTCCCACTGAAACAACATGGAAATAAAGGCAAGGGATGAACTAGAAGTCACAAAAGCAAAGCAAGCTGAAAGTCAAGTTAGAAAGAATTTTCTACCATACCCAGCTATATAATAGGGGGGGACTTTGTTCAATCAGGTGATCCTAAATGCCAAATTTGCTGCAATGTCCTGCCCAAAGGGAAGGTTAAGTGCTGACAGAGTTTCAACCCTCACAGAGAACTTCCTGCTATTTGTGGTTTGGGGTCAGACCCTTAAGGTTATTTAGAGATAGGCTTTTGTATGTAAAACTGCAGGAATAACAGGGCGTTATTGAACAGACGGGACCATAAAAACTTCTGCTTGCTGGTGTAATCCTGAAGAAAACTCGCCACCTGCTGGCCAAAACCCTCTTGATGCCGTGTTTTCTGAACCAGCATTTGCTAAACTCATCATTTATCAATTCTCAGCGGCTGAAATCGGCCACAGTTCACCCTCTCACCCAGTGAAAGCGCTGATTTGGGGAGCTTTCGCCTTTAAGGAAACAACAATTTTCACCCGAAAATCCTTGTGTGCGCTGGTGTTTGAAAATAAAGCTAATCAAGTGTTTCAATGTAAGTAATAGTCTCTCAAGGATTCAATATCCTTGCATGGGTGAGTTTCCTTAAAAGCCCTTGTTAAATGTATATATCCCCTTTCTATCCCTTATGATCATGCCAGGAATCTTTGCGGTTTCCTCTGTGATATTTGTGTTGCCACGGAGTCTTTTATTTGCTGTTACTACTTTAATTTACTGTTACTAAATAGTAACTGGAGATTTTGACGTCTCATTAGAAATAGTTCCCATTCCTGTAATGGGAAAGGGAACCCATCTCAATGCTTAAGCTCACCAACTTATGACTTAGCTTTTTTCATGTAGACATTTTTGGTAAGAAACAACAGACTAATTTAGTGGAGATAAGGGGGACTGGTTTTGTCAGGTAAATAAGACAGGCTGAAGGAGTTGGGGTTGTTCAGCCTGGAGAAGAGAAGGCTCAGGGGGGACCTCATAGTAGCTTACCAATACCTGAAGGGGACCTGCAGAGAGGCAGGGGTAGGACTTTTTAGTAAGATATATTATGGGAGGACTAGAAATTATGGATGTAAATTGGAAAGGGGTAGATTCAGGCTAGATATAAGAAAGAAATTCTTTACAGTGAGGGTAGTGAAACATTGGAACAGGTTGCCCAGAGAGGTTGTGGATGCCCCCTCTCTGGAGGTGTTTAAGGCCAGGTTGGATGAGGCACTGAGCAGCCTGATGTAGTGGGAGGTGTCCCTGCCTATGGCAGGGAGGTTGGAACTTGATCTTTAAGGTTCCTTCCAACCCAAACTATTTAATGATTCTATGAAATTATGTTTTCTTATTGTCTTAGGTCTATCCTGCAGTCAGCTAAGCCATCTGAAAGCCAAACTGTTGGGAGACCATTACACAATAATCCAAAGCACAAGGTGTATGTTCTTCAAAGCTACTACTGGGTGTAAGTTTTCTTGGTGAGGATTGTGAACACAGAAGCCACAGATTCAGCATGTTCTGGATTCCACAGTGAATGAGGCAAGGTATAGAAATCCATCTGTCACTATACCAAACAAAGCAGAGGAGGAAAGGAAATCACAGAAGAATCTCCAAAATGGAAGGGAGCAACAGAGAAATATGAGAAAATATTAAAAATCCTTTCTTTCTATTGACATTGACAAGGCATTTGACATTCAGTTCAGTGCTCTACATCACAAACTGGAGTGGAAAAACAGTTCATGTAGGAAGCAGGGATAATGGTAGAATTTAAAAGAGGATGTATATATCATAAACTGTAAGCATAAAACTGGGAAGGCAAAATAGAAATACTGGTGAGAAGAGGCAAAAGGATTAAAAGATGTTCCTGTAGGTTTCCAGAATAACAATTTTTGCTCAGTTTTTGGTAATGTGAATGATGAGAGAACATCATGTCAACAGAACAAACAAATACAACTGAAGCAATAAATATAACTGTGAGCACTAAACCCCAAGTTTCTTTACCTAAGAAAAAGCAAAGTGTGAATAAAGAAGCCTGCTCAGTAGCTTCTACCAGACTCATCTTTGTTCAGATAAGTGATCAGAACAGATAGATTCTCTGTTCTGGTGCATCCACCTGTAAGAGGCAGGTAAAAACACTCACCTAACTGCCAGGGATTATGTAAAGAGAAATATTAGGTATCACATTTTACAGAGGGCAAAATAGCTTCTAGGAGCCTGCATTTCCTTTGACCGTCCTTGTCTCAGCTATCATTACAATCTGTCCAGGTTTAGTTAAAATGAAATTTGCCTGGAGCTGTCAGTTTGCCCAAATTACTTCCTAAATTACATGTACATGTTTTCACAAAACCTTGGTCTCATGAAACAGCAGTAAGTTGCTAAATTGCTAGCATCTCTTTTGGGACAGATTTAGGGTAGGGACCAGAATCACAGATTTCTGACTTCAAGAGTAAATTAATGAGGTGGGGAAATCCTGAGGAAAAGCAGAGGTCTCTTGTTAAACTGGATACAGCAATCTGTCTTTTGAGCAGGTGGCAGTAGTGTCCAGAGGACAGGAGTTGCTGGTAGTGCTGGCTGGCCATGATTTTAGTGTCCTTCTGCATTTGATCAAACAAAATTTAGCAGAGATTTAAAGAGTAGCAGGGTTTGGATGAGAAAACAGGACACAGAAATCAGTTACTGTAACACAAGTTTTATTGCCCTTTCTTGACAATATACTTTGTGTTGCTCTATAGAAATTACTTAACACATACACTTGAACTTGCTTTATAGAAAAAAATCTCAAACTTTGATTTCTAGCTCTCAGGCTTCTACTTGCAGTGTACCCATATATGTCTTGGAAGACAAGGAGAGCAATTTTCTGAATCAGAGTTATAAAACAGAAGAAACAGCGGCTGCTATGAACTCATATCCTAGCCAAATCTTCTAACATTCAGATGTTAGAAAAAGAAATTTATAAATAAATAGTGCTAGAGCATATATGGTTAGTCAAGAAAATTGTAGATAAATTCTAACAGAACGAGGTGGATGATCTGAGTAAGAGCATCTCAGATCTCAGCTGAGTATATCCAAAGTTAGGGTAGTGACTATCACAAATAACATTGTCTGTTCTTAATATAACCAGCTGAAGACATTGCATACATCCTAGAGTCAGGAGTCAAGCCTTAAAATTGAACTTTACCTTTTCTCTAGCAGCTGCTCTCTGGTTATATCATGACTTCTTCTGGCTAGCTACTACTCTGTGATCATTCCCATCCCCTCCCAAGAGGAAGGGAAAAGATGGATTCAGGTTATACTGCCCCTCTCATCTGTTATCTGAGAGTGAGCTCTGTGCCATCTCAGCTCTTAATAGCCCACATTTTACATCTCATGGTCCATTTATTATGCCCGTATATATATGTTTTTGTGCTGATTTAATTTACTTTTCTTCATTGATATTCTTCTCCCTTGGCTTTTGTATTCTAAGGTAAGCAAACTCTCTCCATGTTCAGCTTCTTTTTGATGAACCTTCTGAGCACCTATTTCATTTTGAATTCTTATTTAGGCAAGTGATACAGATGAGGTCTTTCTGGTTGCTTCTATGGCACTTAAGTAGCAAAGGTACTTGTCCCTCAAGGCAGTATATGCAATGTTTGCATGTGCACTCATATCATCCATACACTGCCTGAAATATAGTCCCCTTTGGACATTGCTCTTCACAAACCAGTGTAGAGCTACTTTTTCCAACTTAATTGACTTAAACAACATTGTTGCTTACTTTTCAGATTTCTGAACACATACCTGTCAGCACACACCTAAGCACTTGAAGCCTTGATCTGTGCAGGCCAGCTGAGCCCCTTTCCTTTAAGATAGATCTTTCAGAGGCTCCTCCATCTGTCTCTTCTTGGCTCAAGGGGGAGGATCTACTGAGGAAAGAGAGTTTGGAAAAGGCTATGACATTCAGAGATGAGATGCTTATTGTGGCTGACCATACCCAAGCTCTGTTTGTTCCACTGAAATTCAGACAGTTCTGTCCACTGCAATGGGACTAGTCATGTTTCCTTCTGGGGGTTGTTATCCTCTTCCAGTAATGTCTACCTTGAACAGCATGAAGCTAATTCAAACCAAGAGGACGACTGCACCTGCTTCCTCCCAGCCAACAGGGCAGCTGAGCATCCAGATGTTTGTAGCTGTGGTTGAGTTTACATATTTTCCATCTACTTCTCACAGGAACTAACAGTATTCCATTCTAGTGACCATACAGTCCTGGCTTCCTGTCTTAGAGGACTATAGTATCCTTTTCACCTTTTTTTGTCATTGCCAGAGATCTTCACATTATAATTCTCTTTTCTGCAGAAAAGTGTTTGTGTCTGTACTTTTGTGTTCTTACTTACATTCTTTGAACTTTTAAAGTAAATTATTTTTAGAATTAGCTGAATTACTGTATTGCTAAATACAGAGGAAGTGCTGATGAATAACTGAGTTTAACTTTTCAGATCACATGAGACTATTAATCATCACACACCATAACAGTTTTACTTAGAAGCCTGAATTGAAGTTCTTCCTAATCTGGCTTTATTTGATAGATGTCATATTAAATCTTTTATCTGTTAGCTTGCAAGCTGTATGTAATAGGGATTGTTTTGTGTTTTCACATGTTAGTTAACTTTCTGGTCACTGATTTCTGTTCTGCTTTCACAGAATCATACAACCACAGACTCATAGAATGATCTGGGTTGGAAGATCATCCAGTTCCAGCTCCCCTGCCATGGGCAGGGACATCTACCACTAGATCAGGTTGCTCAAAGCCTCATCCAATCTGGCAATGAACATCTCCAGAGATGGGGTAACCTCTTTCAGTGTCTCACCACTCCCACAGCAAATAATTTTTTCCCAGTATTTAGACTAAATCTACCTTCTTCCAGTTTGAAGCCATTATCTCACAAGGGTAGTCCTCATGGGATTTCATTGTATTTAAACTCAATGCACAATGAATTTTGCAGGTACACAGTGAGCTTTTATTACTGTGACATATTGGCTTAGTATGATAAAGATACCAGATGATACAGAAAAATCAGATAAGGGGTTTTTTTATTTTTAATTTTATTTTCTTCCTCATTGTTTAAAGGTTTTGTCTTTAAACAAATCTAGTGGGAAGTGCCCCTGCCTATGACAGGGGGGTTGGAACTCGATGATCTTTAAGGTCCCTTCCAACCCAAACTATTCTATGATTATTTTTTTTTTTTAACTTCTATGAATCTTTTTTTTTTTTTTTAAACTTGAGTTACCATGGCAGTGATGACTGATAATCAGTAGCAATTAATTGATATAATACCCATCTTTCAAGGAAAAAATGTGAAAAAGCAACAGGAAGGAGCATTATCTTACTCAGTTTTGGAAATCTGTGGTGTAGAACTGTGCCTCTGGAGCAAGCTGGCTTGGAATCAGTGTGAAGAGCAGGCAGCTGCAGAGTGATATTCATTTAACCTATTTTAGAACTTGATCCTTCAGCATCTGCTGCACCCAAATACACTCCTGCTATGTTTGGTACAGGAATACTTTCTCATATTGCTTGAGGCCTTCAGGCTTTCAGGATACAAGGTGGTAAAAAAGATAGACTTGTCCTCCCTTCATTCCATCTATGGTTTCTCTGTTGATGCTTTCAGTAGGTTGTGCCACCAGTTGGTAGGATGTAGGCTTTGCAATGTTAAATATTGTCTTGAATCCACCAGATCTGTTGATTTTATGTTTAGTTAAGTGAAGGGGATGTTATGACTTGATGATTTCTGTTAACTATATTTTTCCAAATAGCACATGAAAAGGCTTGGGCCTTTTGAGTTTTATTAAAGATTAATCATTTGAAGGGGCTTTTTTTTTTTTTTCAGGGTTCACAATCACCATCATGGAAATGAAACTAATCAATATAAGGGCAGAATGTGCAGAATTCATTCCTGAGAGGAGTATGAACTGGAGATGGCTCTGGCTGACCTTCTTTAAAAGCTCTCATAGCCAAGAAGAAAAGATGTCCAAATCCATTTTCCTTCCTCTTCATTCAGTATGCAGTTGCATTTTAAGCAGGTACAGATTTCCTGGTGGGACAGAGTTAAGGATTCTCTTGATGTGAGATGTTATTCCCTCTCACCTATCCCCTGCTGTAGAATCAGTCATTTCTCACATGACCAAAGCAGTGGCAACATGAAAATGCCATATCACAGGAGAGAAATCAAGGTGTCAGGAGGAGGAGAAGTCTCTTTCTGTGTTCATGGCAGGTGGAAGTAACCTCAACCAAGTGACTGGTTGTAGCCATGGCTGAGGTTTGGAGTCTGAGCTTTGGGCTACACTGGTTTTTCTAGTCCTGCATTGACTGTACATATCTCTCAGTACATGAATCACCATCCTGTGATCTAGCAACCTTTGTGGAGGCACAGAGATAAATGTAGGGGTATATGTCCATGTGCACATATTTGAACATGTTGAGGAAACAATCTGTTATGGGACCAGAGTCAAAAGCAACTAAAAGGGGGAGATTCCATAGGCAAGTTTTGACGGTAAAAGTGTTTACAAGGTGAGTTCTCTCTGTTAGGCAGGAATACACAACTAGGTATCTGCTGGAGAGAAGTGTGTCTGTTTTAGGCTGTTTGTACAGAAATTAGCACACCTACCAGAGCCGAGATGGAGATCACCGTTAACTCCTTACAATCGGTGACCACTGCCCTTGTTCATTACAAGGAACACCCAATTACCTCTTGAAAGTCCCTTTTAATCTGTGGGATGGAGGATCGGGGACGTTGGTGAGTTTAAATCTGCCGCCGGGGGCAGCGGCTCCGCCCCGCGTCCGCCTCCCGGAGCTCTAGGGGCACGTCCGTTCTCGTTGCTTTCTCCCGGCTTCGAAAAGCCCAGAAAACGAGCTTCTTGCGATGTCTTTTTTTTTGCCGAGATTCCCTTCCCCAGCTTGGACTGTCCTCCTCTGGAGCTTGTCTCCTCAGTGAGGTGTATAGGAACGAACTCTGATCCTTTTCTCTTGGTTGGGCAGGACCCGGAATAGAATCATGGAATAGTTTGGGTTGGAAGGGACCTTAAAGATCATCCAGTTCCAATCAGCTTGCCATGGGCAGGGACATCTCCCACTAGACCAGGTTGCTCAATGCCTCATCCAGCCTGGTCTTAAACAACTCCAGGGAATGAGGGGGCATCCACAGCCTCTCTGGGCAACCTGTCCCAGCGTTTCACTACCTTCACTGTAAAGAATTTCTTTCTTGAATCTACCCTGAATCTACCCCCTTCCAATTTACATCCATTATTTCTAGTCCTCCCATCACATATCTTATTAAAAAGTCCTACCCCTGCCTTTCTGTAGCCCCCTTCATGTATTGATACGTTACTATGAGGTCCCCCCCGAGTTTTCTCTTCACCAAGCTGAACAACCCCAACTGAAATAATACCACTTTCTTTGTTAGAAAGACACAACCTGGGCTAGGCACATGGCATTAGATGAGTATTCATTTGTAAAGGCTGGGGTTGACTTTGACTACAGATGAAGTAGAGCAGCAGATTAAGGTTCAGTCTACCAACTTTGTCTATGGCCGAGCTCAGCCTTTGGGGCTTTTATATTCCCTCTGTTTTGTGTCCAGTTCCCTTTATCCTCTTTCTCAGTGGAGCAGTGCATTTTTGGCTTTGAAATTACACCTTTCCTTTGGAGCAACTTCCTGAGAAGTCTCAGACTGGTGCTATTGCACGGAGGGAGGTAGTAACTCCCCAGTAGGATGGACTGAGAAGACAACTTCTCTTTTTATTTTTTTTTAACCTAGTCAAGGCAATTATATATAAAAGGTAGTGTTTTATTAATCAGTTATTTATGTCATTGGGCAATTTTTCTGGTGCTGAGGGTTCCACAAAAAGGGCAGTGACTTATGGTTAAGGTGGTACAATGTTTGATATCCAACATTAAGTGAAAGAAATAGAACCTTGAAACACAAAAAAAGAAATCATAACAGGATCCATAAGTACTCATATTCAGGATTCGTGGATGATTTACTTTTATAAAATATTATTTAGTGTTTTATCTCATCTGTTTGGCATGACAAAATATTGAAATTCTATGTGCAAGCCACTAAATCAGCTGTAAGTATCTGCATGAACTGTTTATGAGTTTGTGACTGAGGGTAGTCCAGATATATTGAGGTTCCTTTAAAAGCTAAACTGAAACTTGAAAATTTATTCCAGGCAATTTTCTGTCTTCTCAGTTGACCGTTAGCACTATTTTGTATTCTTTTTTAGGAGAATGTCTCTTATATTGATTCTTCTCTGAGTAAAATCAATCTGTTTAGGCAGGATGGAAAAATCAGACAAAAACTTAGCTATGCCCTCCACAGATATCATACTCAGTGCCAGATCACAGTATTGGTGTTTGTTTTTTGCCTTATCTTACTCCTCCAAAGACTTAAGTTTTCCCTGGTGCTATCTCCTCTTCTGCTAACACAGACAAGGTCCCCTACCTTCATTTATTGAAATAAGTCTTTCTTGTCTCTCAGCATCTGCCCTTTTAGAAAATGTCTTTGTTAAAGAGGGAGGCATGACTAAACTCACAAGAAAAAAAAAATATGTGTAAGCATATATAAAGATTATTTCTTGTTTCTCTCACTCTTCAGACTCTGAAATAGGAGTTTTCCTAGAAATTCTGAAACAAGAAGCCACATTCTTGGTTGACTCCTGTGACATTTTTGGCTTTAGCCTTTCTGTTTCTTAGTTTCCTCTGCTGTATAACAAAGGTAATAAAAGTTTAGGGGTTTTTTTTCTCTGTAAGATTATTTTGAGTTCTCTTGTAATTTGCAGAACAATTCTACTTCCCTCGGGCTACAAATATTTGGCTAAAGGAGAAGCGTGATTTACAGAGGTGTTTGCCCAACAATTTCTACATCTTGGACTCCTATGGACTGTGTCATGTTAAGCACAGCAATATGGACACACATTGACATGCAACACTTGTGAAAATCATGAGATTTGCCATTCTTGCTGGGTTTTTGAAAAGAAGAGATGTTCCCTGCCTATGGCAGGGGGGTTGGAACTCGATGATCTTTAAAGTCCCTTCCAACTCAACCTATTCTATGATTCAAATCAGTAAAACGTATCAATCTTTCCATAATTATGGAAATCTGCCATTCTCCTAATACAGATGACTTATTTTTCAATTGATAAATACTCTGAAAAAAAAATTATCTTTACATACACTTAGAATTACACCTTTCCCTACATTATGTGTAAATTACATGTGTTGACAAGAATGTTTCTATGAAGCTTTCATTGGCAAGATATTGTTTCAACTGAAGGAGAAACTTCTATTAGTAACCCACAAGTAAAGGTCACACGTAGAGGAATGGTTAAAAGAGACAGAAGTAGGAGAGAATCAAAAAACCACACATAATCCCAGCTTGATGCAATTACTCTAACGTGAATTTAAAATAAAATTAAAGTTAACATTTTAAACTGATGTTTGAGGGGTTTTAAAAAGATTTAGTTTCCCTTGGAACCACTATGTTATTTGAGCCACTGTAATCTCAGAGCACAGTACTCATGACTTCTCTCAAGCACCGTTACTACTAGATTATGCCCACAGGTTAAATTACAAATGTCTAAAACCCTTAAAATTATTAAACCCAGATTAAAGTGTTCAGAGAATACGGTGTTATTTTAGTCTCCTGCCATATCCTACATTTACTATAAAACTGTTATATTGGCATTCTAATAAAATGTCATAAAGCAAGTATGTAAGGAGGTGTTTTGGGTTTGTTGCAGTCCGATGGAAGCCAGGTTAACATGGCAACCAAAATGTGTAACAGAAACATTTAAATGTTTTCATAAACTGCAAACTTTGCAAGAGCCTAAGAGCATGTTGACTACTGGGCAGTGCATTACTGAAGGTCACTGCCACACATTCTTGCTGCTTCATTTTGGATCATTTCACTACAACTCAAAACTTAATTATCTGAAGTCAAGAACCTACTTTCTTTCAGTCACACTGTAACCCACTTGAGACCACAGGTGTCTCTTTGACTCCAGCAGTCACAATTAAAGAGGAAGGAACAATTTATTCCTTGAACTCTGGGGGCAAAGTTATTAGACTTGAACTGATACATAGAAAGTTTAGAGCCAAAAGGGACCTATGGGATCTTCTGGGTTGTCTTGTTTTTCTTAAGATTTCACACATCTTGAAGAACACCTTATCTTGATGCTTAGACAAGGGATAATCAACATTAGCACAGCCTGTAATGTCTGCATTTCCTCATCAGCTCAATGTACTCCCATTATTTTTCCTATCTGTAATGCACTTGTTTGTTCTGGCTCACAGATGTTTCAAGGTCTTTATTTCAATAGTAAAAAAAGAATCTTATTATTAAACCTCAGTTGTTGTTCACAAAAATAGAAGAGTTCACTGATGTCTGGACTGCAGCTTAAAATTTTTCCTCATGTCATGTTCATGAGTAGGATGGAGACAGTCCACACTAACTAGCAGATCATCTCAGTGTTCCCATTTGAGACATCCAGATAAGCACTCTTTTTGTTCTATCATGGAATAAACAAGATAACTCAGGCTCAGCTTTAAGAGAAAGTAAGTTACTCACTGAAGTTCCTTTCCCCTAATGAACTCCAGATGAATCCTCTAAAAATGCTTAGTGCCATTATCTGAGATAAGGCTGTTTTTTCTCAGTAGCAAAACATCCACTGAGAGTATGGGTAGCAAATGAATGAGTTTGCACTCTGTACAGCAATACAGAGTAGGAAAATATATAGCCATATAAAGGAACAGTAGGGGAGGAAGAGAGCTCCATGAAAGAGAAATGCTAACACTGCCTGGGGAGAGTGTCTTATTTCTTTCTCAGCTGATTGCTGAGGAAAAAGAAATAAGGTACTCTATGAGACAGTGTGGCCATTTACAGACCAATCAAAGCTTTGTATAATAACAAAAAAAAGACATAATTCTGACCCATGAATCAGGCAATATACTTTGCATTGGTTGGTAAGGTTTGGTCAGTTTGAGGGAAAAAGCACTAAAAATATTGTATGAGGACAGACACCTCAATGATTCACAAAAACATTCAAGAAAACATTGAGGAACAGGAGGATTAGCATGTAATAATAATAATAATATCAAGAATATTTTATAATGAACACCTATTGATATAACATTACTTCATTATTTTATTATTATTTTTATTAATTATTATTATTAAGCAGCTTTCACTGGAGCAAACATGAATTTAATGAAAGGGTTTCTGATGAAAAAATAATCTAATTAAATGCTCAAACCAAGTAGTAAGTGTTTATTTTTGAGACAGGATTTACAATTGGACAAACTTTTTTTATTGAGAGTAAAAGTCTTGCAAAGCTAAAAAGAAAAGAAACTTTGATTTGAATAGGATGTGGGATAACTAGTTATCTATCCACTGTGACTTGAAAGTTTCTGTTTTTAACAAGATGAAGATCCAAAACTTTTAAAGCAAAACAATTGTTGACACAATCTCAATTGCAACTACAAATCTTAGCAGCAGAAATTAAATTGAGGAGGTAAATATAGGCAAATTACTTCAATCTGCCCATTAATTGCTATAAATTTGAGTAGACGTGTCCTCTCTATGGGATCACAGCTCCTGCTCCCTCACTGCCTCTCTGTCTGATGGCAGTTGAACTTTGTGCTCAGGAACCTTGAGTGATGCAAAACAGGGAAGGTGCAATCATGTAAATGCAAAGACAAGACTACAGTCAAGTAACATGCTTTGTTCCAATTAAACTGGTATCTACAAGTCAATCACATCACCAAAACAGAAGTAGCCACAATAATACTGCTTCGGTAATCATATGATAAAGGCAAGGGAGTGGCTTATTCCTGTCAAATCAATGTATTTGTTTCTAGTCAAGCAATGGTGAGGATCATTTTGAGTCCCATCTTTGCCTCACAAATTCTCACAGAAGTGGCATGTGAAATGTACCATTAAAACTTGAGAACTCAAGTTTGCTTGGACTGATGAGCCTGGTGCATCCTTTGGATCATTGATGGTTAAAGTGCATTGCATTTGAGTGCCCTATTTGACTAACTCAGAGAAATAGCTCTTTCTGTTGGTACAGATGGCAGAACTTAAACATCTTATCAAAATATCTCAATTTCGTGAACCATGAAGCTCTCTGATATCGCTGGTAGAGCTCATCATAAGTGATGATGGTTGCAAGGTGTTTTATCACAAGACCTCCGTGTTGCCAAGAGATAAACACACGTAAGTCAAAGTAATTCTAGCATTTTACTAGCTTAAATGAAAGCCTAAGTGAGAAACAGCAATAGTTAATGACATGTTGAACATTACAGTCAGGGACACTTTTGAAGTCTAGTAATATAGATAAGCAGAAGCAGGTGAAAAGAGAACTTTTAATGATGGAAATAAAAGTGTTAGGCTGAGTTTGTAATCTTTGTTAGACTTTAAAACGTGATTAAAAGCTGATTAAAAGGAAAACAGTTGCTGAGATTTTTATAAATCTCACCAAAAATACTGAATAGTTTCTCCAAGAAGAAGGGAAATTATCCGCCAAGCAGGGCAGATTTTAATACATCATGAGGGTTTTTTTTGCCTGCTCCAGGATATATTCACTGTTCAATGTTTATGTAACTAAGATTATTTCCCCCATTTTCTACTAGACTAAAATTTTCTCTGTGAAACAGGTAGAACATGGATTTCCCTATATGCTACTGACTCCCTCATGAAAGAGCAATTTGATTCAGATCAATTGTCAGGTTTTTAAGTATAAGAAATTTTTTAACAGAAAAACTGTTCAAAAAAAGTTTCTTAAAAATGGCTGTTTATGGACACAAGTTTCCATTTTGAAAAATCGGAATTTTGCAGAACAGAACTAGCAAAGAGGAAAATTCTCAGCCTGCTCTTATATGGATGCTTTTGATCTTTGACATTCATAAAAATTAAGAGATAGTGTCAAGAAGGTGAAATCTTGAAAACAAACTGCATATTTCAGAAATGTATAATGACTTTTCTTTATGTAAGAAGATGTGAAACACACTGATAATATCTATTATTCCTAATGATCTCAATATTAGGTATTGTCTTTGGAGAAGTTTAACTGGATCAAAGAGTGGAGATATAGGTCATTAATTACACAATCTAATTAATTTCCCCCGAAAACTCTTCCTTCTCCCCAGAATAACTCTGCTATTTTTGGACCTGAAAACTGAGACTATAGACCAGCCTTCACCTCAGTATCCAAACAAATTTTGATGCACTAACTTTCAATTCATCAAAATGTGCTTGAATACACAAAATGTACATACAAGTCAAAGATTTTTAAGACATCCATCTAATACATACCCTTGCTTAAAGCAGAGTCATCCATATCTATGACATTCTCTAAGATCTCCAGTACTGGAATCTTCACAACCTTCTCAGGTTAAGAAATAACACAATTAATGTTTTGCTGCCACTAACACAAGACTATAAACTTTTATTGTCTAGTGTATGAAAAGACAGATGCATCCCATTCTTTTCTGACCTGCATTTGATCAGAAGGACCAGTGTAGGTCATGTTCCAAGTCTGGAACTTTGGAGGCAAAATTTTATTTGCTGGCTCATCATCCCCTTTTCAGTGTAACTTTGGTTAAGTTTCTGGTGTTTTATTTTCTCAGAAATATAATTAAAGTGATACATGGGAAGCATAAGAAAGGGAAACATCTTCAAGGAGATTGACCCATTATTGACAAGTGTCTGATAAAGTCTTCTTCTGTAAACTCAGTCTTTATGTTGCCTATCAGGACAGGAAAGTGCCAGGAGCATCTTGCTAATTGGGAGCCCAGTTTTTTGGTCATTCTGGAAACTGTTTTAGGCAAATTACTTTATGATTTCCAGGCTATTTCCATACTAGTAAACTAAACTCTTGAGAGCTTGAATGCATGAGCATACATTCAACTTAAATGGTAGTATGATCCCTGGCCTCCACTCATGAGCACTCTCCCACACACTGCCCAAGCACATGGTGAGCACAGAACCTGCTCTCAGCAGCAGTCACTTTTGGTAATTCAGACTTTTGGGTGTGAACTTTACCATCTAAATGCTGGAGAACAAGCACTGTGCCATTTTATGTACTGGTAATCACTAGTACTCACAGATTTGAACACCAGGAACAATACAACTTAATTCAGACACAGGAACACCAGCAAATTATTTTTTTTTTGTTTCCTGCAGCATGTTACCCTCTTGCTGCAGTTCTTTAAACTGTCTTACAGAGACTATCAGGGGAGATGGGTATCTCAGGGAGGAATGCCAAACATGTGATGTGAGCTGTAGCTGGTTTAGCAGCTGCTAACATCAGGTTTAACTTAGATTACCAAATCACATTTCTAGGGTTAAGCAATGTAAATAGCAACTGTAGTTAGAGAAGGGGGAAATCAGAGCATAGCACAAGTGTTGCTAAATTTGATTCGGACCCAGACTGGCATGCTAGTTTTAAATTCTTCCACAAACAGAGACGAGGTCCCTTCCAACCTAGGTGATTATGATATGATTATGATTTCACAACAGATAAACCCATTATAATGTAGATGCACTGCAGAAGGCCTTCCACACCGAAGTCCTGCCAGCACCCTTTTTATACCTGAGTAATACCAACTCACATTCCTCCCATCATATCAACTTTTAAAGCACTGCTTCACAGGGAAAGAAAACCAGTCTCTTAGGTAACCAACTCCCAAACCACTTAGGTCTTTATAGGTTAAACCCAACACCTTGAACTCAGCCCAGAAATTTATTGGCAGCCATTGCAGATTTTGGAGACTGGGTTTTTTTATGTCCTCTCTGCATGATGCTCCACTTAATAAACAGGTGGTTGAATTGTGCACACTAGATTCAGTTGCCAAATGGCCTCAAGATGTAGCCTCACACGGAGTGCATTAGAGTAATCTAACCTTGTGGTAAGAAAAGTATGGATAACTTGAGTAGGGACCACATGTGACAGGAAAGGTTGCATTCTTCTTGCCAAACACAGCAGGAAGCAAAAGAAACCCCTCTTGGTTGGCTGTGTCTGCTACCACAGCATCAACAAGCTGCCTGAGATACTCTGTGTGCTCCAGGACCTAAATGCTCAATAGGAAGCTGGACCTCAGTTCTGAAATAAGGCACTTGAATTCTCCAGTGTTCTGGAGCAGGAGGCTGGAAATGATGTGACAGATTCACTTAAATTGAATAATGCAAGTTTTCATGACTAAATGTAAAATGAACAATGTAGCCTGTAATAGAGCCCTCCTGTTATTTATTCTGATCCTAAATGGAATTTTATGCTGTTCCTACAGTTTCCATGTGGAATGTGCTTACTATTTTGAATTCATAAGAGCACAAGTTCATCACTGAACGGGGAACCTGAGATCGGGGAGAATGCGTGTGGGCTGCTGATGATCAGGAGAATGGGAGGCTGGTGGTGTGAAGTGTGGCATTACAGAGCTAGCAGGCCATCCCTACTAAGCCCAACAACAATGAAATGGCTAAAATTTTAGACATCATCACCTGTATTCCCCAGGAAAGCATAAGTGATGGTAATCTGCATTGCACTGGTGCTTATCTTCAACATTTTTGCTACTGCCTGAAAGCTAAAATTGAAGCCTGAACACAATAACACAGATCTAGAGTGGATGGAGAAGTTAACATTCCCCAGGAAACAATCTTAGGTAAAGAATAATGAGATACCTAAAGCCTAGGCTACCATGAAGCTATGAATCTGTTAAAAAAGGGTAAAAACCTTAAATCACTTGAGTCCTTGCCCACCTTGCCCAACTCCAACAATTTCTTGTAATTCTACTTCATCCTATTTTCAGTCTCTAATAGTAGCTTCCACTGGATTCTGGCCATCTTAAATAAATGAGGATGTAAAAATTAACAGGCTTTCACCAAATGCAGGTTTCAACTATTTTGAGCATTGTAGAATCATTGCAAATTTTTTAGCATTTTTTTAGTTTTTTTCAGATTCTAACAGTTGTTTTTACGGATACAAGCAGTAGCTCAAACCCTATTGAAAAACTAGAGCTTCCTCATTCCTTTATCAGAAGAAATCTTCTAAAGTGATGTAGATAAATGAAGATAAACATGCATGATGTACGTTCCTACATTTCTTCTGTCAATGTTGTTTATGTCTCCTGATGTCTATGCCTTACTGCCTTTACTGCTGTGTTTTATATAGTGTATTCTCTATAAAATAGAGATGCAAAATAAGGCTTCTACTCTGTTTTAATCGAAGTACAGAGAAAAGGAAGTCCAGTGTAAAAATAATCACATGAAATCCTGACAAGTATTGTTAATTAACTGATTTTAGCCACAAGGAAATTGAAGAGCTGCTGATGTAGAGATCTCTTCTTGCCTAAGAAACTATTTATCCAAGGAACCAGTGTAGATGCTGCTGCTGAATTTCCTCCACCCTGCCTGAGAAAGCCCCTCCTTTGGAAGAAATCTGTCTTTGAACTGTTGAAAGACTTCAACTCCTGCACCCGTTCTTGGTGTGGATGGGGGCTGACATTGCCATCAAGGGGGCTAGCTGCAGGGTGCTCTGGTAAACTCAGCTTATTCTTTTATTGCTTTAAGGATTGTAGTGAAAACAGGATTTTCATGTCATTTTTATTATAATTTGGTTTCCTGTTCGGGCTAAAATAGCTTTCGAAACTGCAGTTTATCCACTCGTGAACTAAAACAACTCCTTGTAAAACTGTGCTGGGTTTATGCTAGTTTCCCTTATTTGAAACATATGCAGAAGCTTATGGTTGTGATCTAGGATTAATACTGTTACAGGCTGGGTTAAATCTAGTTGGAACTGCTGGGTGTGACGGTCACTCTTCATTTAAGATAGTAGAAACAGGCTCATTTTTAATGTGATTGCAGCATTCAAACTGAAACAAAGGCACACCCAAGGCCACTGAGGAATTTGAACTATCTCAGAGGAAGATTTTGCTGGATATTTTTTAGAAGAGTACATGTGTATGTGTATCTATATGTCAGAGACAGAGAGAGGAAAACAATTTTCATAGAAGCTCACGTTATGAAGTCTTTCATGGCAAAACTAGGGTGAAAAATCTCTTTTCTTTTCTGTCCTGTCTGCTTGCTCCCCTCCACATACTCCCTCTTCTCTGGGTCTGATGAGCTGATGTCCACTTTTGCTGTTGAAGCTATTTATGTGGTTGTGTTCTCAGAAAAAAAAAATAGTAATTTCCCTGTCTGAGAGCATTGCAACAACAGTTGCACTGGCACAAGGGGAATTTGCATCAGAGGCAAAGAAGGATTAGAGGACTGCATCAGATGCAGCAGCCAGGAGGGGTTAGATTGGAAATTACAGAATTACAACTTTGGTGTGAAGCTGATTTTGATTTTAAAAGACCAAGGAGCTTTATTGGATGATTTAGTCTTTTTAGCTGCACTGGTAGCCACCAGAAGCACCCAGAAGAAGAAATCACATTATATTGTGTGTTCCTGGAGGTAGCTGAATCTGGTTTGTTCACACCTTCTGTTATATCCTGTTTCCAGTGCACCTGGCTTCCTTCTTCTCTCTCTTCCCATACTGGTGCCTTCCAATACCCAACACATCAGAAGGCCTCTCTGTTTGCTTTTCTGCCCTGCCTTTGCCAGCTTGGAGCTAGAAACTTTTGCCCCCTCTATTTGATTGGTCTCTCTCTCAGAACAAGCCAGTATAGAAAGGTCCTGAAAAACCTGACATATATATTTTGTCAAAGTGAAAGAAAATACCAAATTGGATGTCCTAAAAAGTCTGTGGTATTGACATTATTATTACTGAACTATTTAATTTCATCAAAGATTAAAATACAGACACAATATTAAAAAAAACCAACAAACAACAGACAAGATCTGTTTTATGGTAAATTTTCCTTGTGCTATTCATTATGTTGTTCTTTAATTCTTTGTTAAAGAAATGATGAATGACTGATTACATTATTTTGGCATGGAATAATGTCAAAACTGACATTATAGTTAGCATTTCATGATGTTACTGCCCTTGTAGCCGCCTTCTACATCTCTATAACTTCCTCAGTGTTTCAGACAGCTCAGGTGCTTCTTCTCTTCTCTTCTCTTCTCTTCTCTTCTCTTCTCTTCTCTTCTCTTCTCTCCTCTTCTCTTCTCTTTTCTCTTCTCTTCTCTTCTCTTCTCTTCTCTTCTCTTCTCTTCTCTTCTCTTCTCTTCTCTTCTCTTCTCTTCTCTTCTCTTCTCTTCTCTTCTCTCCTCTTCTCTTCCAGATGCAGGAATCCTCTCTTACTGACTCAACAGTCTCCAGCTTTCTACATTAAGAATGTGTCCTCCAGCTCTGTCCTGAATAAGTAGAAATATCCATTGAACACCACTTTCTTTGTGTCATTAGCAGCATTTGGAAAAGTTCTTCATATTACATAATGGCATAGACACTCATAGGTTTTCTTTGGTGCTATTAAACTTCTCTGTTTTGTCCAAGTATTCTTTCTACCTTCCATACTTTGGCTTCTTTCATATTTTTTGCCACAGTGCCTTGTCTATTTCTATGCTTTATTGATGGTTTTTACTATATTCCTGTTGCTCCTAGATGAATTTTTACTTTCATATTTGCCATTGTTTCTCCCCCTATTAGATTACTTTATGTTATCACCATTAACATGTTATAATTCTAGGGTTGTGAATCTGGGATAAGTAAGATATAAACTTACTTAAACATTTTATGATAATATCTTCTTTTTTGATCATTGTTTTCTGTAGGTGATTAATACTTCTCTTTTGTACCAACTCTGTGAAATTAGTTCTCCTGAATCGAGGTCCCTTAGCCACATCCTAAATGATAGAAGTAATGAGCATTTCAAGGCAATTATTAGATTTCAACTCCGCAAAGCCTTCCTTGATTTATGTCAAGATAAAATTTGGGTAACTCCCTGTTGTTGGATGCAAAATTCTTTTGATTGTTACATCTCACTTTAAGAAATTGTTTTGAACAGACAGTTGGAGGTTTCCAGTAAAAGTATTGAAGTTCTCTAGGATAGTGCAGCTTAATTTTTTTTGGCACTCAATCAATCATGAACAACAAATCATTCAGTTTCTAATGAGGATTGTGTACTACACTCTGTTTTTTCTCTTAAGACATGGACTTAGTAAAGTGTAGGAATATTTTTCATATGTGGCATAGAAAGAGGTGGGTGGAGGTCACTGCCTCCTTTTCCCATTTGCTCACTAATCCATTTTAAGTACATTACAACATTTAGGGCTACCCTAAGGCTGGGTTTTCTGGATATTTCTTCTTCCAAAAAGTTTTTTTCTAGGCAGACTAGTAGGGGAAATATACATTTGTCTGGGATTTCCCTATGGCTGGTAGCCCTAACTAGCTGGACATCTCCAGCTGAGCTACTATATATCCAGAAATAGGTGTGGGGCTGACTAGCTGCTAGTTCTTTTATTTATAGGAAACATTCAGTGCAATATAGTAGGTCCAATGTTTATAGAAAGCAAGTAGAATGCTTATAGAAGGTCCTTCCCAAACAGCCAGTGTTCATTTTGCCCTGAAATGTCAAAATGATAACATTACAAAAGGCAAAGTTTGATTGGACTAAAATTATCTTCAGCCCCATAGACTGCCTCTGACAGAGGAAACCTAGGGGAAAGAAAATTAATAGAAAAATGTAAAGGGCTCTTTCCCCATCAAGCCTTGCCTGATTTCAGCCATTAAAGAGTTAGGAATTTCCCAAATTAGAGATAACATCTTTGTCTTTAAGAGCCCTTGTGGTAAAATTGTCTTCAGTGAATGAGCATCACCAGTTTTTGAGCTCCTCTTGACTTTAGTCATGTCTAGAATCCTGTAACAGTGAGTTCCACTGTTACACTGTGGGTTATTTGAAAAAATGTTCTATTATATTTGTCTTAGGACTCCTGCTTGACAGTTTCATCTTATACTTCTGTTTGTGAAATACAGTTTAAAGTAACTCCCCTTCTTCATCATTCAACTTTTTATACACCCAGATTTTACAAACAGCAGGATTTCATGACTTCTCTCAGCTGACTTTTTCTCCTAGGTTCATTTTTTTTCATGCAATTGTCAACAGCTATGACAGATATGAATGCACCATGCATTTACTGAGTGATATACCAAAGATTAATTTTTATCTAGAGTATCACAAGTTGATTTTAAATTACTTTTAGTTTGATCCCCCTCTCCCAGTAGCTTTTGACTTGATGTTCTCCTGAGGTACCTAAAAAGCACATTTTCTCTTTTCTTCCCTCCTCTTTGTCCTTGCCATAACCAGCTTTATTAACTTCAGAGATGAGAGATAGCTAAAAGCATTGTCTGGACCTGGTTAACTCCAGACAGAGTTACTCACATGTGTTCCCCTTTCTGGGACCAAGACATAGAGAGAGAGACTCAGGCTGGTTCTGAGGAGAAATAGCACAAATCTCTTCTCTAAGGAAAGCTTTTCTCTCTGGGCTTTGTGCCACAACTCTTTGTAATGAGATCCCTTTCACTCAGGAGAAACAATACTCAAGAAGGCTGATTCTCCAGAGCCACTCTAATGTGGCTTTTAGCAAAATGTGGTAGTAAGCTTTGCCATTCAGGTTTTGAAATGTTTTACACTAACTCTCACCTTAGTGATTTTGGCTTGCCCATCATGAAGACCACCACAGAGAAATAGTGATTGGTAATTGAAATATGTGCACAGAAAGCCTTTCATTATTGACCTCATGTGTTCTGGGCATATTCCAGGGCAGATAATTACATTCCACCCACCATAAATTCTCCCCATGATTTCATGTTGGATATGTGTTAAGGGACAAAATCAGGCTGCTGATTTAGGTGATTATTTTCTCAAACCTTAACCAAATGGATAAACCAGGCTGGGAAAGCAGTTCTGTAGATTATTCACAACTTCCATTACTTGGTATGAGGTTATGCACA
The DNA here is from genome assembly GCA_013400935.1 of Turnix velox. Taxonomy (NCBI): domain Eukaryota; kingdom Metazoa; phylum Chordata; class Aves; order Charadriiformes; family Turnicidae; genus Turnix; species Turnix velox. The sequence continues at coordinate 229,331 of VZTY01008127.1, read as the reverse complement.
TCCCATACAATTCGGATCAAAGGCACTTTAAACCCAGTAAAATTAGAAAGGTATTATTTTGATTGCTACTAACTGACAAAAAAGTTGCATTAATTCTGCAAGAGATGTTGTGTTTTCTCCTTCTTTTCATACTTTTCCTTCTGCAGAAAAATATCTCAAACTGGTTCTGTCAGTAACAATTTGTCCTGTAACATATAGCCAGTTTCCAGTTCTCAGGGACCTGTGCTGATTCCCAATTGCTTAATGCAATTATCATTTATTCTATTTGGATATTAGCATTAAAGAGGTGTATTTTTTTCATAACTGCTTTGCATATGTTCTGCATTAACATTCCAGTGTTGCCCAGTAAAAATAGTTGGCCATCTGCCCACTTTTTAAAGTAGATTTTTGGTTTACTATTTTTCAGATTTGGACTTCTAATTATAGTTAGCTCTTCATAAATAGTTTAGCAGAGCTGGAGAGAGTGTTAAGTGCTGCATTTCTGAACCTTTCCTCCCTAATAAGTAACTGCAATCTGGCTCTGACACACCTCAGCTATCCAAATTCCTCCAAAATCCAATATATTTTTGTAATTTCCCCTTCTTTGTTCTAAAGAATTAGGTTTTCTCCCAGAACTTCCTAAGAGGAAACATCACTTTTACCTTTGACCCTAGCAGCAAATCATCATCCTTTCTCTTTGCTCGCCTCCCACCAAACTAACTAGTGTCTTCAGATGGACCTGTGGGCCATCAGCTGGAGAGCTGCAGGTACTATGTCATCAGCAAGCTATTCTTTGATGATGTGGTCAGCCTTCCTACAGCTTCTATTAAGCCAGTCTTGGCAGGTTCCTCTTGCCAATGCGCCAGCTAATGCAGCTGTAGTTATAATTGAATTCACAAAGTTGGATTTAGTCCTCCAAGTCCATATATAGCCTTAGTTACTGCAGTTTTGTGCTACTTGAGCATATTTAATTTACAAAACTACTGTGCACATTATATTTCCAGTGGCTTTTGAGATGTGTGGAAGGGTGTGTGTTCAAATCAAAGGTATAAAGAGAGGGGGAAAAGTATGAAAGGGCTAACAGGACAGGAGGATATAAATGTCTTATGCTATAGTATTTTATATGAGCCAAATACCACTCACTCACTCACAAGGGCAGAGCTAAAACTGGTGGACAGTCCTTGGGATTGTCAAGCTAGATGCTTCTGTAGAGCTCCGGCTCATTTTCCAGGACAAATCTTGATGTTTCTGGAGGTGACAGAGGTGTGAATGCGCAATGGCACGTAGTGGTGAATGGCATATTCAAGCTTTTCTTTGGGCCACAAATGCTTTTCTGTGAATCTAAAGATCTCCCAGTGGTCCAGAAATTAATTTTTGCCAATGTAACTCCCTTCAAGGTTTACACTGAAATCCATCACTCATAATCTTCATCAGAAGGAACAAGTCTTGCTGCTGGTCTGCTACATTTGCTAGTAAGTCAGCTTTCCAGTTTCTTTTATGATCACTATTCCTCCAGTATACTGTACCCAAACTGACCCTTTATGGGAAATATTTTTTCCAGTATCCAAAAATTAGTTAATCAATATCAATTTATGTCAATTTAACCTTAAGCTTTTAAAAAGACTACTGCAATTATGCACAAATCTAGAGATGTAGTTTTATATATTTCTTTATCTGCATTGTCTATTGTCCATATAATTTCCTTAAAGTTTTTCTTTTATTATCACATATTTTCCAGAGTTATTCACAGGAGGGATTTTCCTTTCATGAATTCCTAGAAATTTTTTATTGTTTTCCAGAGTAACAGAGACAATTTGTCAAAAGGTTTTGAGAGAAAACTCTTTGTGAGTGGAGAGGACAGGGAAAAGAAAAGAATAAGATATAAGCATAAATGGTAAGGAAAAATCTGCCATGGACAAAATTCATAATATTTTCTTTCAGGTATTTTGATAGTCCCCTCATTGCAGCTGATGTTCTTCACATTCCTGCCAACTACTACTATACATTGCACACAGAGCCTGAATGTTACTTCTTATGATGTCCTATGTTTGAGGAGTCTGGTAAGACATTTTGTTATAGTTCTTCAAGCAAATTATAGTTCAAATACAGATTAGCACTAGGTTGGTTTAGCAGAGTAAAAGAGGCAGTTGCATGAAGATTTTGGAATCCCTCTTTTCCCTCCCATTTTTTTTAATGATTTATTAAAGATATTTTCTGTCTACCCCAAGTGCCAGTAGTAGGAATAACAGAAATCTTCAAAACATTTCATAAGAAGTCAGGTGGATAAAGAGAGGATAAGAATATAATTGCAAATTTAGAGTGTCTTTTTAAATTGTAGAACTCATAGTGGAAAACAAATGCAACTCCAGCACCAAACTGAGAGCAAAAGAATTTAAAAGAAGATAAAAACAATTATAAAAGATCAGAGCTGGCATTGCAAGACCTACTTTAGTGGTATCCGGAAAATTGACAACACATTTTAGAAGTCTGGTCCTTTCTTTTAAGGAAGGTAAGAAACCATGAAGGTCTTTATAACTGACTCCAGTGAGACAGGATAGTCAGCATGCTCTGTGTGGAAAAACATAAATGATAAAAGGAATTTTATGTCCATTAAAATAGAAGATAAATAAGCTGCAATTCTGTGAGACTTGTTGCTGGACTATGAATTAATAATTTCACAAGGAGTCACAGTGAGTTTACTTAGAATAACCTACTAGGTTCTGTTATTCCATAAATAAAAATATATAAATGTGTATACTAATTAGTAGATCAGATAAAGTTCCATTAAGAGTTATCCCTAAAGCAATATCATGGCAGCACAGATCCCTGTCTGAAATTGATTTAGTCAGAAAATTTTAGGCTCTAGGTAGTGGATACAGATGGGAGAAGAGAAATAAAAAACACTCTGAGCTTCTTCCTTTTCCCATTTCAGTCTCTCAGTGCCTTGAAAAAAGGTTCAGGACAGGTTCTAGAGGCAGTTGCTGAATTACTGTGTCATTACAATGTAAATTTACAAGCCTAATAATACATATAGAAGAAAAAAACTAGTGTTAGGTTCATGAACTGAGGCACATGGAGGATGTAGCCTCTACCCATACATCTGAGAAGAATAATGTAGAGTCACGAAGCTGTTGGGATTTCCTGTCATCCTTTGTTCTCCCACTCTTAATCTACTAAACTCTTCTGATTTTGACATAAGCCAAATTCTGGCATGTTCTTTCGATCAGTATTGAGGACCGTGACACTACCCCAATTTTAAGACAGTGACCTTAGGCACATTTTCCTCTCACATCACTCCCTGAGTATGATACTGCTCCTTGGCACATTCCTCTTGCTGCAAGTTTGCAAATGCCTATGGAGGAAAGTCCCACTGGGGCTGGGGATCTCCAGCATCTTGAACCACAGCTTAAAAATGCTCTGTTGATCATCTCAGTCACTGAAAAGAGAATGGTTTGGGAGTAAGGATCTGAGCCTAGATATTCACTGCTGCAGTTCACTCAGAAAGCAGTAGGCATTTATTTGCAACCACTCAGTCTCAACCATCTTTTCATTTACGGTCTAGCAACAGCTTGTGAACATCTCTGTTGTCCAACCCATTTTTAACAGTTTTTCATTGTCATTTTGGTGTGCAATAGGATTCTCCATCATTATAATGCTTCCATTTTATAGAATGGTTTACTGTACAGATGTTAGAAAATTTAGTTTATTGAGTACATACAGTCCCATTTCAAATTGTAAGAAGTTTTCATCTTTCCTGCTTTAAATATTTGCTCATCTGTGTGAGATACCAAGCTTTTGTTTTGAAGATTTTTCTTTAACAAGCCTTACTCCAGTTTTGTAACAGATGAAGTGCACTTATAAACCTCAATACCTGAGCAACTGTAATGTCTTAGCAATTTCATAATGAAATTCATATGGAATTTAGCAACCCAAGCCAGATTTGTGTCAGAATCTTTAACATGTTCCAGTTGCATGAAATACTAATTAAAGGCACTCATTGTTAACTGATATAAATAGTCCCCACTTAGCCCATTATAGGTATGGGTTGTAAAACAAACAATTATGTGACAGATGATACATGTTAACACAGAGAAATTCTGTAATGACATTTCTGTAACACTGTAACCTCTTCAACCACCATGTGTTCCACATTACAGGCTAAAGGGGGTGCTGATTGCACAGGTGACGTACTTTCCAGTTTGTGACTTTTTCTTCTAAGAATAGAAATGCCTTAGAGCACCTCCGAACAATTTACATTACAAATTTAGTTCAGGCAATGAAATCATTAATGCAAAGCTTGATTTTAGCTGCTCCATGTGTTTGCTATTCCATGAGCTGGTGCCAAACAGTTGGATGTACCTACCTACCAAGCAGTGCCCTACCTAGAAAATGACCTGGCAATCCAAGCAAACGATTAGTTTCCTATTTACCATATCTTTCATCTAATGCTCATTTTCCCTTCACTCTTACTCTGAAGAAAATTATTTGAACCAAGCAGGAAACCGACTTTGGAATGTATATTTTTATTTTAAAAATGTCATCAAAACTCCGAGCTAATCACGGGATAGAAGCAATCTTCTGGCATTTGGATAAGACACACAGATTATTCAATTAGTAGGAATAGTGTCTGCCTTTCCACTAGCCAACATATTCCTGTAACATTAGAAGCAGGTGGCCTCCTTACTCAAAGCACAAACATGCATAAGTTGCCCAGTGTGTTTGCCCTGCCAAAAAAAATGTATCCCCCTGTCTGTGAATGTACAATACTTTGTTTAACCCTTGAAACTAAAAAGTTGCTAAAGCAACAGAAGAAATGACTGAAGTGTGTGTGTCTTCAGGGGAGCAGTCAATGAAAAAAAGGTGACCAGGATCTATAGACAGCACTATGTCTCATTTCAGCTATGATTTTCAGCAGGGACTGCTAAAGATGGGTGCAGGGTAAACCGAGATTTTAAAAAAATAATAAGATGATATTGGAGCGGGTCCAGAGGAGGGCCATGAAGATGATCAAAGGGCTGGAGCAACTGCCCTATGAAGACAGGCTGAAGGAGTTGGGGTTGTTCAGCCTGGAGGAGAGATGGCTCAGGGATGACCTCATAGTAACTTATCAATACCTGAGGGGGTCCTACAGAAAGGCAGGGGTAGGACTTTTTAATAAGATATGGGATGGGAGGACAAGAAATAATGGATGCAAATAGGAAGGGGATAGATTCAGCCTTGACATAAGAAAGGAATTCTTTACAGTGAGGGTGGTGAAACACTGGAAGAGGTTGCCCAGAGAGGCTGTGGATGCCCCCTCTCTGGAGGTGTTTAAGGCCAGGCTGGACAAGGCACTAAGCAGCCTGATGTAGTGGGAGGTGTCCCTGCCTATGGCAGGGGGGTTGGAACTTGATGATCTTTAAGGTCCCTTCCAACCCCAACTATTCTATGCTTCTATGCTGGTGCTCATAAAACTCCAACTTGGGTGTCTACTTTTAAGAAATTTTAGCCTTGGTGAACAAGACAAAACTACTTGTTAGCAGATATCTGTCTCCCAAATGGTCTCACAGAGGAGTATATTTTACCAGAACCAAATGCAATGGAGCTATAGCATAAATAAGTCAAAACCCAAAATTTGATCTATTATGATGATTGATTCACTGAAGGAAGTGAAAAAGTAAGACCATTAGAGAATGGATGATGCAAAACTTACACATTAAAAGAAATGTCCTTTTCTTACACAGCGAGAAGTTGGCCTGGATGGAAATGCTTCAGCTTGTCAGACTTGTCCTTGGAGGCACTTCTTATCTAGGTCTGGATTAAAATTTTTTGGCTTTGAGCTACTTTCTGATACAAGTGTGGAAAGACACCTCACCCACATAGTGCATTGAGGGTTTTGGAGGTCTACTGGACTGTCCCCTCTGACAGTACAGACCTCACCCATTCAGTTCCAGCAGAGACCAAAAAATTACATCTGATTTCACGTCCTGCAGCTCAAAAATAGGATATGTTTAGGCAAAGCCCGTGAAAGAACTGAAATACAGAAATGTCAATACATAAAGATGTTATTATCCAGACTTGATGAAGCACTCTGAAAAGATTGTGAGTAACAGCAGTATCTTCATGGGTAATTTAACAAAAAAAAAAGTAACACTGTTAATCTCATTTTAACCCCTGATTAATTTTGCCAACCTCAAGCAGACCCACCTGAAATTTTACCTAGCAGTCAGTGGTCTTATCCCAGAATGCTCGTTTGTTTCTGGAACATTTGAAGCCATTTGGATAGGACATTTGGATTATATTATTATCCAAAAATGGGGATGTTCTCACTCCTTGGAAATTTTCCCTAACCCTTTTTTAGGTTTTTAAAACACAAAAAAATGATTTACCCTAAAATTGTCAAACTTGATTCAGTGCTCACTTGGCAAAGAGACATGCCTCTGGAGCCTGTTAGAGGGCTTAGGTGGGTAATTGTAAAGTTATTGTTAGTTTTTTCCACACTCATGGCATATAGTACATCGCCAGCTTGTGTTAATAAATACCTGTTGGGTACATGTGTGGCTTATAAAGGCTTGATCCAAAGCCCACAGAAGTCAATGAAAAGATTTTTCTGGCTATGAATGAGCTCAGAGAGTCAGCCTATGAATGTGGATGACAGGATGGAAGAGAATCTGATGGAAGAGTGGGAGAATAATGTTTTCTTCAACCTTTAGAGTCTTCATGCAGAGTTTAGAGATAATGAGAAGCCACCCATGGTTGTTGGACATTGTGTACTACAAGAGCCAAAGGATAGAAACTGAAAACAGTCTTGAGAAAGGAGAAATTCTAGGGTCACAGTGAGGTAAAAAACATTTTTTGAATGATAACAAGTAATATTGATTGAACATGCCTGGCCTTCTGCACCAATGGGAAACAAAAAAAAAAATTTAAAAAAAATTAAAATAACCATAAAGGCAAGTAATCTATTTAAAGTCTTATCCTTGCATGACATATATATAGTGGTTCAATCACTTTTGAGCAATATAGATGCATTTCCCAGGCTGGATCTATCTCATGTTAGTGTGTATGTTGATGACTGTCAGATAATTGCAACACCCAGCTGTGGAAGGAAATGAGCCACAGCAGGTCACCCTCCAGCCCAGCTGCATGCCCAGCCCAGCCTCATCCTGCAATAGAGCACCAGAGCTCTTGGGAGTCCCTGTCATCACTTGCCTGAGAACTATTCCCAGGGCCTCCTCCCTTCAGCCCTCTGAGGCATTCCTCTCCATCTCATGGGTCCTGGCAGCAAGGAGATTTTGGTAGGCAGCTGGGAGGGTCAGGAAGATTGCATGCCCACTACTGAAAGCACACATTTGCTTTAGTTCCAGCAACTAGGAAAACATTTGCAGAGTCAAGCTGTGAAAAACCTCCAAAGCAGAGAACAGATCCTTCACATCCTTCCTATTTTTGTGCAAAGCAGAAACAATTTGCACAGAGGCTACCTATAAAATTCAGCTCTTTGTGTAACTCTGCTCAGTGCTTGCCACATACAAAACTCTCCCACTGTGTCTGAAGTATTTTATTATATATTTACCTATTTGCTCTCCTTTTTTTGAATAACTCTTTTAAGGTGGCAAGTCACCATGATTTCCCTGAGCAATCCTTTGTTTTGCTACAGGTGTGTGAAGTCCAGCAGTAGCTGGTTGGTAGTTTGCCACTCAGAGATGAAAGTTCAGTGGCCACCTGTGTCACATCTCTCCCTTTTTTGGATCAAAAGGGTGTCATAGGAAAGGTGTGTTTGCTTTTTCTTTTTCGGTAGGACTAAAAATGGGAGTGTTGTCTGTGAGAAACTTATTTCCTAGTGTAGTGAAGTAGCCAGCTGGCAGCCAGATGGCATCAAGCCATGGAGAGGTTAGAGGTCATTGGACAACTGTGTGGGATTTGTTTCTCACTCGATGTGTTTGCTTTTAAAATCATTTATTTCTGGAGTAAGTCATAGATATGGAAAGGGTTTTACCTAAGGGACAGTTGTTTCCCCATCCAGTTGAAACCACAAGCAGACAGAAAGCTGGGACCTGGCCAAAGTGAAAGGCCAAAGGCAAATTGTCCCATTTTTATCCTTTGCTGGGTCAAAACTCAAAAGCTGGACACTGATGGCAGTTCATAAATATTTCACTGCTCCCATCAACAGAAGAGATAGAAGGACATTGCATGTCGAGAAACTTGTTGACTCTTGCAGAGCAGATAGCCAGCTGGCACCAGCACCATGTCACAGAGCTGAAAGGCTGGAGACAAATGGTGCCAGATTTGTTCCTGGTTTAGCTAAAATAACACAGGAATCATGTTTATGTTTTGATCTGACTGTCATGTTGCCTGTGATCCTCACTGCCCACGTGCTCCTGACCTATTGGTAAGAAGAGACTGTGAATTCTCCAGAGGGAAGTTCTGCCTGAAGGTTTACAGTTCCTGTTTCATTCAGGCATCCCATTCATCTCATATTTGATCCTCTTTTGTGTTTTCAAGTGCACTGAGAGTCACCAAGAGATACTTCTAACATAGTGTATGGGATCTGATCCCATACTCACAGCTCTGGAGAAATACGTGTCAGGTTCTTTGTGTGTAAGGATGAGCAAAAAGCCCCAGAGATCAGTGAAAAAAAACCTTTGTATGTTGAGCAGGTAAGGACTGGATCCTGAGCAGATGCATTTCTGTCCCTATACAGGAACAATGGGACATCCTGCTTATTCTGCAATGATTATTGAAAGCCTGTGGCATCTTCTTGAACACATTTGGAAGGGTTAACTCTTGAAACTTCTGCCCCTTGTTTGGGATGGGAGATAAACAGCCAAGAAAGAATCAGCAATATGCTTTCCGTAGAACATGCCAGTAGACAACCTTCTGGCTCTTGGTCCTCAGCATGGCTCACTGCCCAGCATCCCTAGTGATCCAGAAACACAATGTTTTCACAATACCTGAAGCAGTATAGTTAAATTTAGATTCTGATTGACCTGGCAGGCTTCCCACATGAAAGTGAAGGGTTACAAGCATGCCAGCTGGTCTCTTGTCACTATAGCTTCTGGAAGGCAGATCTCCTTCCAGAGAGCACAATCCCTCCAAGGAGATGGGTTGTGTAAAGCCATGGATTTTCAGTTACCCATCCAAAGGAGCATGGCAAAACAGATTACTTTGGCTCTGTTCATCCTTTACAAATCTGTTCCAGGGCAATTCAGTGACAGAAGGAACTTCCAAAGGCTCTGTGGTGGTCCAACTTGGTGTAACTGAAGAAGTCATCCTCCTCAACTCTGTCTCCAGCTTTCTGCCCAGAAGCAGTGATGGCAACAGAACAGTTAGAGTGTTTGGTTCCCCAGCAACTACAGTTGACCATCTGGTATATCAATTTAAGTCAGAGTTGAGTTTGGTTAGTATTAATGAGCCTAATTATCTACAAACTCTACTGGCAGAGGAGCTGGCTGCTCTGCTTCTGCTGTTGGCAGCACTGGAGGTGGGAAGGTCTACATTTGCTACACCTTGACCTGATGGAGGGGACACAGATCCCTCAAGCTTCATCAGGGTCCTACTTGATTCCATTTACTGAGAGCAAATGGAGAGAAATAATAAGACAGGGAGGTGTGGGAGTGAGGATTCCTGCTCTTGCTGGCCGCAAAGGCTGTATGGAAGCATAACTGGGAATAAACTGCTTTACTCAAAAAGATGAAGTAAAGCAGAAAGAAAGAGGATATTGAGAAAGAGGGTGTTGAGGAGAAAACTGTAATTCCCTGCTGTCACCTCTTATTCTCTTGCTTGCACTCAGTCCAGAAGACATTATCACTTTTCAGCTTGTTTTACCTTAAACTACTTTAAAAAAATTATTTTATTTTTTCTCCATCAGGAGCTTTGAAAAGGACAAAATGCTGTGTCTCTTTTCAATTGTGACCTGTAAAATTCCTATCTGATCCAGTTTTTCTAGTGTCCTGAGCTGAAATTAAAGTGGTATCTCTAATTTCTAATACCTTAATGACTTAGAAAGTGTGACTTGATTCAACTCTGTGTCCAAGAAAGAACACATTTATTGAAGGCTGTCAATGATTCTGCTCTGTCTGTAATGTCAGTTTTGAAATGCAGACTTTCAGTAACTACTAAAATTCCAAATACTGATGCATTAACGCAAACTACAGTCTTCTCATGGGATAACTGAAGCCAAATCCTTGTCTAAACAAAGGAAAGAAGAACTACAGAGCACAACAAAAATGTATCTTGAACTCCAAACTATCTTGCTCCCTACAGATACATAGGACAATTAAATGGATGTACAGATTGATCTACCCTCTTTAGAAATTTTTTTATGTTTCTTGAGTTTCTTTGTACTGACTACTACATTTTTCATCCAAGGGAGCTAGTAACAATGTCTTCCTATGACAGGTACTACACGTAACTGTGATAAATCACTAAATATAAGGACTTCTTGAGAGCAGGAAGCAGTACTACTAGAGGCTAAAATGTGTGTTAGAGATTCAAGTGTTACCACAGGATTTATATTTATGAGTTGCCACAAATTATCCTGAACAAAAACACTAGACACAATCCCCTCTCTGCTCCCTGAAACCATCAACTTTGGGGCTGCACTGAGACATAAGCTTGGACTGCAATTCAGTAATAAATGTTGTGGCTTGGATCTATATCTGTGTGTACCCAGGAGAAGGACTGAACTTTGTTTATCTGGGAGTGAATGGTGCTTGCACTTGGTTCATCCATGTCTTCCTTACACTCACTGCTACCTCTGCCAGCTTCCTCATTCTATGCCCTGGCATGAATGCCACAGCACACTCTCATATCACTTAAATCACCAAAAAGCTGACATCACTTTTTTTTGGTCAGCTATGTGCTAACACATTTTTATAAATAGGAAAATGAACAGCTGTTTTGTAGGTAAAAGACTATGTGCTATCTGCACTTTGATGACTAATCAGTTAAAAGTAGTTATTTGCTCCTTCTGCATTTGCTTAAGTTTTCTCTCTATTAGCTAATGTATATTGATGGAATCTCATCAGCTTTTTCATGACCATTTTGAGATGTGTGCTTGCCAAAAGTGTTAAACTACAGTCTTGCACTCCAAACCAATGTACAGCTGAGCTAAAAATGTCATGTGCTGGCTTTAAAGCAAAGCAAAAATGAAAACTGAGTTTTGCTGCTGCATTCATTTCAGATCTCAGGATAACTTCCATAAAGGATATAGGCCAGATTCTTAGCACATTGAAAACTGCATAGGATCACTGATTCCCATGAAGCTAGGCTGATTTACAGCAGCTAAGAATCTGGCCTTAAATGCTTCAGGCTATATATCTATCTTATCTTATGTTAAAATCCCTTGACCTCTTACTTGATTGCCTTGCTCCAGTGTGTGATACTTGTGTAGGTAAATTATACCTCTGCTGGGCACTGAGCTTGCTGTTCTAGCAACATTAATAACCTCAAGGCTTCTAATTTTCTTACCAATGCTTACTAGACCCCCTGTGCAAGCCTCTGGGGCTGCTCTGACAATGATACCAATATATATTGTTTTGAATGAAAATAAACTTTATTACAACTTGTGCTGGAGGTAGACCCATGAGCCTAGGCTCTAGAATGCCTAGTAGGCAGCTGTGTAATCATTAGCAATACTACAGGGAACAGCACTAGGATCAGTTCAGAAGGGGTTCTTCATCCAGCTGGGACTATAATTTACCATGCCACCGTCACTACAATAACAAGGTAGCAGAGGGAAAACAGTCTGGAAGGGATAGCAGTGAAATTCAGCCATCGCAAGGTGTGGTCTTTGGGGCAAAACCTTTAGTTGGCAGAAGGTTCACTAATTGTTCTGTGAACCTCAGGCTTTCAGCTTTCATTACATTTAAATCTACAATCTAAATGACCTCATGGAAGCATCCAAATAGAAAGGGTTAGCAAGCAATGTCCCATCTTTCCATGCTGAACCAGAGTGGTTATAGTGTCCTAAGCCCTTTTCTCATTGGTTTCCTCTTGCCCTTATGCCCCACCATCCTACTTGCTCCTCCACAACATCCAATTCACCCCTTCTTTTCCTTTACCTTATTTTCATATCAAACCCCTGATTTAGATCTATAAAGTTTTGTTGCAGTCATTACAGTCAGCTTACATAGGTCACTACTGGTCACTTTTTATCAAAAACTAAGTTATGGGCTTATTTTGCAAGCAAAACCATGATGCTGAAGAGGCATAAATTTAGCTTGAAGTCTCACGTTGTCTCATGTGTTCCCTGGCTGGATGAGCATAGCCCTCAGAGCAGTTTTCCCTTTCTGCAAATGTGCTCCATAGCTGCACATTAGTCTAATATACATAGTGTCAGTCTAACTTCCATATCCATTTGGGGAGTTACTTATCAGAAATTAAATTTTGCCTTCTGAACATTGTGAACATCATACAGCATTTCCAGGGCAAAGACTGTGGGATTCAAATGAAAGATTACTGCTTTTTATCAGCAGAATTTGCTATTCATCGTGTTCATATTTCCATTTTTTTCATTTCACAGAATCACAGAATATCAGGGATTGGGAGACCTCAAGGTTTCCAGGTGGGGTTTGAATGTCTCCAGAGAAGGAGACCCCACACCCGCTCTGGGCAGTCTGTGACAGTGTTTTCTCACCCTCATCCTGAAAAAGTTTTTTCTTATATTTCTGTGGAAACTCCTGTTGTTCCAGCTTGCACCCATTGCCCCTTGTCCTATCATTGGAGGTGTCACTGAGAAGAGCCTGACTCCACCCTCCTGACACTCACTCTTTCTGTATTTCTAACCATGAATGAGGTCACACCTCATTCTCCTCTTCTCCAACATAAAGAGACCCAGCTCCCTCAGCCTTTCCTCAGAAGGAAGATGCTCCAATCCCTTCATCAGCTCTGTGTCTCTGCACTGGACTCTCTCCATCAGTTCCCTGACCTTCTTCAGCTGAGGGAGGCCCCACAAATGGACACAACACTCCAGATGTGGTCTCACCAGGGCAGAGCAGAGGGGGACGAAAACTTTGAAACTACTGTGTGAGGAGCTCAGGCTTCCTGATATTAATAAACTTCAGCAATGCCTTTTTCCTATCTCCTGAAACCTTTTCTAATGCTTTGTGATCCTCTCTGAACTCCCCTGTGACCCTTACAGTGGTCATGATACGTAGTGTGAAGACCACTGCTAACATCCAGGCAAAGCAAAGGCAAGAGTAGTAGCATGCATCAGTTTCAGTATCTTTATAAAATGTCTTGAGAAAGTCACCAAGCATTATCAGCACCACATATCACCACTTAGGTGACCAGTCTTCACTGTTTCTAAGTAGATTTCATAGGCTGACAGCACACAATGGTGGGTAGCATTGGTTAGAAACTTGAAGAAAGGTCTTTGGAGCATTGACATTTCTGACAGCAGGTGGTAACATGTCACCTTCATTGGTCACATTACTGAGAAAGCAGGTCTGGTTATCAGTTCTACTGTCTTGCCAGCTCCTTCCCTCAGTTTGAAAGCCTGGTTTAGCAGGTGGCTGCAAATAATTCTGGAGAAGCTTCTAGTTTGCAGGAGGTGAAGTTAGTGCTCTGATGATAAAATTGTCAGGTAGAATACTAGAAATAGAATTGCCTACACCAGCAAGAGCCCATGGGAAAGGGAACTGGTAAACTTTTTTTATTACAATGTTTTGCTGCAAATGTCAATGTTATTAAAAGCCAATGATTAACTTTCACAAGCATCAGTGTCACAGTGAAGATGATCTGAAATTCTTTAGGTAAATAAACCCAGAGGTTTTCACATAAATTACAAAGTCTTAAGGAAACTCTTCTAGAGCAGGAAAATAATTGCCTTATAGGTCTTCCCATCATACTTTTTTGGAAATGTATCATCCTCATAGAAAAAGGATGCAAACGTACAAACAGAATTCAGGATTCTCATCAGCCTTGGGGGGATCCATGGTGATGTCTTATCTTGTCAAAAACAGTTTCCAGGCAATATCAGAACAGAAACTTTAAACAAAAAAGAAGATCTGACTTTGTTGATCATTGCTAACTGATCAGAGAAGATGTAAGTAAATCTTGGTTATATTGTTCTGATTATTTCACCTCTAATTCTGTTTGTAATAAGGGGTTTAAAACTGATGCTGAGCTCATGATCATGTTAAAATCAACACTTTCTAGTCAAGGCAAAGCTTAGAGAAATGCTTTGCCAGATAATGGAAAAATATCTTCCGGGGTCTAGATTATGAAATCAGTGTGTACTTGGCCCTACAGAGTTTCTTCATTTTTAACATAAGTTTTTCATTTGCTCAGATTTTTTTTCTAGTTGAGTCTTAGTCGATTTTTATGGCCTGAGGTCTACTCACACATAAAATGGGAAGTGGTATAGTCTTGCTTTTGTCTGCTTAAATGTGAGGTAAGGTATTATATGGTGAATTTCTCTTTAGTGTTGACTGGATTTTGAAGGTATTTTGTTGCAGTTTATGTCTTGACATGTAGTAAACGTCTTCACAAACAAGTTAATTACACCAGTGAAGAGCTGTCTGAAATTAATTACTTTATGCATCCATGTATGTGATGAAGAATACAAAGTAATGCAAAGTAAACTCTGAGTAGTTGCTTGAACTGTGGCCAGAAAAAAACATGAAAGAGGGCAAATCCCATCTGTTGCTCAGACACAGGCCAGTCACCTGTCCCAGTGATGTTCAGATGGGCCACTGTGATTGGCCACAACACTCTATTGATTTGTCTTGACTAATGTCTATTTTGTTTTATCTTGAAAATGAAAGGGCACAATGATCACAGAATCATAGAATGGTTTGGGTTGGAAGGGTCCTTAATGATCATCTAGTTCCAACCCCTCTGCCATGATGATTCCATCTGATTCCAGAGCAAATCAAAGTTTGTGTTTTATGAGATGAACTCCTCAGGGCAGATCCAGCTTGCACTGTTGAAATCTTTAGGCAGAATGGACACCACACAAAATCTCATTTGGAAATAGCAATTTCACACTTGTGATTACAGGTACCATGACACTCCTTGGCTTCTCTCCATTTTACCAATCAGCCCCTGATCTCAGCTATGTCCTTAACTTATGACATAATTTTTCAGCATCTCTCCTGTGAGAAAAAAAGTCCTATCTGAGACTCATTAGCTCCCTTACATGGAAGCTCATGAGAGCTCCAGAAATCCAGGAATTGAACAGGAAAGATTCTCATTTGTTAGTACTTAGCTAACAATCTAGTACAATCTCTCAGCTAAACAGATTGCTTCTGGTTTAGACAGAAGTACAGGTTATTTTCTTGTTGCTCAATCAGTGTGAATTCAGGCAGCTTAGTTAAAACATTGGTGGGAAACTCCAAAAAGGGGTTTTTCAGCTCCAGTCTTAGGTGCATGTCATGACCTTTTCTACTGTCTGTTAATTGCCTATAAAAATGCTCATCTTTCATTCCACTATCTCTGCTTTAACCTTCCACCTTGGTGACAAATATTTATCTTCAGGCAGTACATTTCAACTGAGACAGACTTTTATATATGGACAGAGTGTTGTAAACCTCATAGAAAAGACAGAGGAAGGGGCACCCACCCCTGCAGTGACTGGGCTCAACTACAGAAGGGCAGGTAAGCTGTGGCTGACTCTCTAAGTGCTCGTGGTCAACTCTGCTTTGTATCTCTCATGACCTCAGCTATTCTGTTTGATTTAAAACTGCAGTCCAGTGCTCTGACAGGCGATAATCTGAGCTCAAGGCAGTAAAAAAAGTGACAGTTATTTCCCAGCTCAGATTAGTCAGTTGGAATGGGATTTATCTTAAGCAATTTAAATCTCAGCTAGCCTCTCTTTGTAGGCAATAAATAGGTCTTGTTAATTTTATCTTCATCTTAGTGACATCTGAAATAGACAATATACAACAACATAGATATCTGAAGTGCAAGAATATTAATCACTCCTTGTTAATGTAAATATCCCTTTCTTAACCAATAACTTCAGCTTTATGCTACCATCTAATGATGCACAGAATGACAGTAATTAGATCTGAGTCACAGGTGTAAAACAGGACTTTCATGGAGACATCCTGTGGTTCTGAAAGCACTGAGTGTTTTTCCACTGTCAGTGAACTAAACTGGAGCAGTGGTGAGGCACAATAGCAATGTTCAAATCCTCTCTTTAAAAAAAAAAAGTTTATCAAACTAAGAAGAAAAATTAAAGCTCAGACTTTAACCTATAGCTCTGCAATTCATCTTGCTTAGATCAAGGCATCACTTTAATTGATTCAGAGGCCTTTGTTGCCAATCTGGGGGCACCAGCTGAGAAACTCCACAGTGAAGACATAACCTTAATAAGTGAGATTTTTGCTGGTCTAACCACATACCACTTCCTCCACCACCACTTTTTATTATCATCTGTCTTGAATCATTTCCTTGTGGGGAACTTCTGCTACCAATGCTAATTGTATTACTCATAAGAACTGCCCCTTATGCCAACACAAAGGGGAACAAATTAATTTTTATTACAATATTAAAAACCCCCTCAGTTATATTTGAACAGGACTACATTTGAAATATGTCTTAATCATTCTTTAACAAAAGTGACTTGGTACACATATTTGCCTTTAACTAGAAGTTATAGCAAACTAGTTTGGAACCTGAAATAATAGTTGTAAGAAGGAGACAAGGCAGAAAAGCAGCATAAAGTTAACCGTAATATCAGGATTAATAATCAAACAGAGTTGTCACCTGCTGTTTACTTGTTTTAACATCTGGAAAGGTTTGAGAGAGTTAAAAAAAAGATATTTGCTTAATGTCTGATTTCCACTCTGCCTCATTTGCACTCATTTACTAAGTTTACACAGCTCTTTTTTGTCTCAATAATGTTTCTGAGAAGCTTGCTTTTTTTGAGAACATGCGGGGGCTGTGTCTAGCAAGAATTCATGAGGCATTCAACATCTTAATTCCCTTATTCTCCTTCATCACATATCAAAGGACAATGTCCAGCATGAGTTAATCCAGCATCACAGGTTATTTCTCTATAGCTTGCTTCTTGCCAAAGCAGCTCGTTCTTAATACAAGACAAGCCTAAAGAAGGAAACAAATGTGTCCTCACAAGCAGAGAGATGAATTCCTGACTGCAAAATTGGAAACAAAAAATGAAATATGAAAACAGAAACTTTAAATATATCTGTCTCTAAAATTCCTTTTTAGCTGTTCCAGTATGTTGGCTACAATGAGTGCAAAGATCTGGCAATATAATTCCTCTCCCTCTTTCTTCCCTTATTTCCCCTTCTTCTTTCTTCAAAGCCTGGCCTCACCTTGGACATCTTGCTGAGATTATGTTCTCTCTTTCTCTGCAGTTTGAGCTTCTACTCTCTCCTTTAGCCTTGTTAATTTCTTTGAAATTCATAGTTTCTTTCTGTGACAACACTTGGGGATTATCCTAATATTTTTTAAATAATCTGTTAAATTGAGATTATCCGTTGTACATGGCCTCCACTGTTCAAATCTTTTATGTTCCTTCTCCTCTTCCTGCCTTCAAGGAGACATCCTAGTGAAATCATCCCTCCTTGACCATAATAGATGGAATAGATGATGAAAAGAAGGAAGAGGGGGGGAAAAAGGTAAAGGAGGAGGTGCATTTTTTTTTATTGTCTCCCTGTCACTTAAATTTTCTCTTTCACATCACTGTCCCATCAATTTTAAATTTCATTACCAGGAAGCTGTGAACAGGAGTTGTCCCATTTGTCCTAGAGTATTTCTCTATGTGAGTAAGAGCTCACCACTCTTTCTGTGACAGCAGAGTACTTTCTGGCAGAAGTCAGGGCTCATTTTTTGAGGTGTAGAAGCTAAATTGACAGATGAATAAAAGGAATATTGGAATAAAAGGAAATAAAAGATAATTGAATTGAAATTATATGCACAATCTATGTATGCATGTAAATTCTTTTACCCTTATAATCCTATTTTCCTTGAGAGAGGAATTATTCTCTCTTTAATTGTCATTACCTATTTTCATGCTTTCTATTATATTGTAAATATATCTGCTGTGATATTAAAAAAACTAAAATATTCACTCTGAGTGTCATACCTCTCTAGTATGATGTAAGTTTACTGGCAGGATGGGTAAGCTAGTACTGATACACAGCTTTGCTTATTGTGGTGCAGAAGTTTCCAGGGCTCTAAAGTGATACATAACAGTAGTAGCTGCCAGGTCTGTCTAGATGGAGGTATTTAATAGAGCTGCAGACAGATCCTTCAGCTAAGTACTCGAGTGCAGAAACATCTTGGCTCTCCAGTCTCTGACAGAGCCCAATATTTTCAGGGTCTGTACTCTTGCCTAAGGGTGTGGGAGCTGTTTCAGGAGACAAAAACCCTTTGGGAAGTGCATGTTTGCTCAAGTGAAGCATGCTGTAGGCAAATCTACTTCAAGAAAACTAGAAGATGGGCTTGGGTGAGTACAGTTGGTGGTATGTGGTAGGCAGACCACAGAATCACAGAATTATAGGGGTTGGAAGGGACTTCTGAAGATCATCGAGTCCAACATTCCTGTTAGAGCAGATTCACCTACAGCAATAGCATAGGAAAGTGTCAAGGGAAGTTTTGAATGTCTCCAGAGACAGAAACTCCTCCACCTCACTGGTGTACTCGATCACCCTCAACTAAAGGAATTACATCTCATGGTTAGACAGGACTTCCTGTGTTCAAATTTGAGGTTTTGTCCTGTCAATGGGCACCACTGAAAAAAGACTGGTCCTATTCTCCCTTCAAGTAATCATAAGCATTGATAAGATTCCCCCTCAGGAAATTGGTGTAGGGGGTACATCTAGGTTCTGGATGATATCACTCTCTCTTGTGGTGCTTTTTGTCATCAGCGGTGGCATTCTAGGAGCACAGGATTCATCTCATCTAATACTAACATCTGGATGTCAGAATGATGTGAAAATATATAACTTGATTTCATGGAACTCTAAGTCAGTTTTCTTCAGTTTCTTTCTGGGTGGGTCCAGAGCTACAAGTTTTGCTTATGTTTTAGGTCCAAATAAACTTAAAATGAAACACAGGCAAAACTGCCAAATTTTATCTGGTTCCTTGTCAAAATCATGTGAGAATACAAAGTATAAATTAGCCAAGGTTCACTCAAAACTGTGATTAAGTTTCACTCAAAAAGTCTGATATTTTTATTAAACATGTGATCATGTGAGTTTTACATAAGTTGGAG
>VZTY01008127.1:195296-209752 GCA_013400935.1 Turnix velox | reverse complement strand
ACTTTCTGGCAGAAGTCAGGGCTCATTTTTTGAGGTGTAGAAGCTAAATTGACAGATGAATAAAAGGAATATTGGAATAAAAGGAAATAAAAGATAATTGAATTGAAATTATATGCACAATCTATGTATGCATGTAAATTCTTTTACCCTTATAATCCTATTTTCCTTGAGAGAGGAATTATTCTCTCTTTAATTGTCATTACCTATTTTCATGCTTTCTATTATATTGTAAATATATCTGCTGTGATATTAAAAAAACTAAAATATTCACTCTGAGTGTCATACCTCTCTAGTATGATGTAAGTTTACTGGCAGGATGGGTAAGCTAGTACTGATACACAGCTTTGCTTATTGTGGTGCAGAAGTTTCCAGGGCTCTAAAGTGATACATAACAGTAGTAGCTGCCAGGTCTGTCTAGATGGAGGTATTTAATAGAGCTGCAGACAGATCCTTCAGCTAAGTACTCGAGTGCAGAAACATCTTGGCTCTCCAGTCTCTGACAGAGCCCAATATTTTCAGGGTCTGTACTCTTGCCTAAGGGTGTGGGAGCTGTTTCAGGAGACAAAAACCCTTTGGGAAGTGCATGTTTGCTCAAGTGAAGCATGCTGTAGGCAAATCTACTTCAAGAAAACTAGAAGATGGGCTTGGGTGAGTACAGTTGGTGGTATGTGGTAGGCAGACCACAGAATCACAGAATTATAGGGGTTGGAAGGGACTTCTGAAGATCATCGAGTCCAACATTCCTGTTAGAGCAGATTCACCTACAGCAATAGCATAGGAAAGTGTCAAGGGAAGTTTTGAATGTCTCCAGAGACAGAAACTCCTCCACCTCACTGGTGTACTCGATCACCCTCAACTAAAGGAATTACATCTCATGGTTAGACAGGACTTCCTGTGTTCAAATTTGAGGTTTTGTCCTGTCAATGGGCACCACTGAAAAAAGACTGGTCCTATTCTCCCTTCAAGTAATCATAAGCATTGATAAGATTCCCCCTCAGGAAATTGGTGTAGGGGGTACATCTAGGTTCTGGATGATATCACTCTCTCTTGTGGTGCTTTTTGTCATCAGCGGTGGCATTCTAGGAGCACAGGATTCATCTCATCTAATACTAACATCTGGATGTCAGAATGATGTGAAAATATATAACTTGATTTCATGGAACTCTAAGTCAGTTTTCTTCAGTTTCTTTCTGGGTGGGTCCAGAGCTACAAGTTTTGCTTATGTTTTAGGTCCAAATAAACTTAAAATGAAACACAGGCAAAACTGCCAAATTTTATCTGGTTCCTTGTCAAAATCATGTGAGAATACAAAGTATAAATTAGCCAAGGTTCACTCAAAACTGTGATTAAGTTTCACTCAAAAAGTCTGATATTTTTATTAAACATGTGATCATGTGAGTTTTACATAAGTTGGAGGAAGATTGAACATGTTTCTCATCATTCCATAAAGCTCATTTTAACAGCTCATTCATCATCTTATCTGACAACTGGTCTCATTTGTGTTGTCCAGACGGAACCCAAAATTCCACTGAACATGGTGATAATTTGATTAAATCGTAAGAATCAGCTTCAGAGTTGGATCCAGTGGGCCAGCTGAGCAGAGAAGAATCTGTTTGACTGATTCCAAATCCCTTTAGAAGCAAAATACTCCATCCCTCTCAGGCTGGAACACTTAAGAAAAGCAAAAGAAACCATAAAAAAACTCAAAACTCTCATGTGTCCTGGTTTTTTTCTTTCTTCCTCATGCATGTTCTTGTGGTTGCTGTATCTTAAAGGAGGAGTACCCAGAGGCTATATTATTTACATTTATCATAATTACCTACCATGATGTAAGTCACTTTATACTGTAATTTCTCCATCATGCACATTTGTATCTTTTGATACACATCTAGCCCACAGCTCCAAATCTGTGTAAAGCAGAAAGGAACTACTGCTTGAAAAGTTCACATTTTCTGTTCTTTCTTCAGTCAGCTGTGAGGGAGAGTTTAAGAGTGCAACCCATTTCATCCTAAAATGCATGTATCAAAGATGGGGAGCTGATTATCTATTCAATGTGTCTGCCTCTGTGCACATTTGCCCTCCCACTGACTTCACAAAGTGTCTAATTAATTTAAGATGAAGAATATTGCGTAGCCATTCACAGCTTTCCCTATTAGGAGAACCCACATTGATTCCCAAAACTGCTTTTTAACTGTTCCTAGAGCTCCAAGGACAATGCTGTTTAAAAGTCTGCTTTAAGGCTTTCATTTCTGATGTCCAGTGCATTTATATGTTTTCAGAAGTTCACACTGGAACAAAATAACTGAGAGAAAATATTTGTGCTTTTGATTAGCCAGTATTAGGGCTGAAATAGTTTTTTTCTCTACTGTTGTGTGCAATTTTTCTGTAATGAGAAGTAATTCACATGCAGAAACACTGGAGTCACTAAGAACATTTGATGTGATGACTGATTATTTAAAATATGCTGTGAAACACTTTGGGTTCAGAAAAACTTATGCCCTGAAGACTATCATGAAGAATGACCACATTCCACAGCAAGAACAGTGTTTGGAAAGCTTAGGTCACTTCAGCCTACTCACAATGATGATAAATTGCATGCATTGTACACTGTATGAAGGGTTTTTATGCAGGTGTTTTTGGTTTGGTTTGGTTTTTTACATATGAAAAATCTCCCCCACAATTTTTTTTCCCTCAAGAAACACATCTAGATCCATTCCTTCTCTGTTTCAGCCCCTGAAGTACAATCAGTACATTAGATATGCAACAGGGTTGAAAATCCTGCAGATTTTCTGATTTGTTCAGTCCTGAAGTACCTTGCTCGATAATGTAATGGGGAACACTCCAGACCCCAATGTTTGCACTGTTAACCCTGTTCTGTCCTTTGCCTCTTCCTTGAGTGGGAGCTGGACTGGTCTGGAACTTCCAGGCTCTATCTTTTACCAGAAATTAAAACAAGGAGCAATTTCTCACTGAGCCCTTTTCCTTTATTCAGAGGGAAGCAACAATGGAGAGGAGCATCTATGCCACCTGAAGTCTGAACCTTTATTTGCTTAACCTTTTACACTTTGTCCTAATTGCTGTAAACTTTTTGGGGAATCATTTATCCAAAGTGACTCAGTTTATGTTGCACTGAAAGTTATACACAGATCACATCCAGGGTGTGAGGATGAGTGTTTCAGGATTCCACCTTGACATATTTATTACCCAGGCTGGCTGGCACTGGCCCACACTCCAGAAAGGCATGGTTAGGAGTTGATCTGTTTCAGCTTGGTGAAGAGAAGGCTCAGGGGGGACCTCATAGTAACTTATCAATACCTGAAGGGGGTCCTACAGACAGGCAGGGGTAAGACTTTTAAATAAGATAGGTGATGGGAGGACTAGAAATAATGGATATAAATAGGAAGGGGGTAGATTCAGGCTAGATAAAAGAAATTCTTTATGGTGAGGGTAGTGAAACACTGGAAGAGGTTGCCCAGAGAGGTTGTGGATGCCCCCTCTCTGGAGGTGTTTAAGGCCAGGCTGGACAAGGCACTGAGCAGCCTGATGTAGTGGGAGGTGTCCCTGCCTATGGCAGGGGGGTTGGAACTCAATGATCTTTAAGGTCCCTTCCAACCCAAACTATTCTATAATTCTATGATTTCTGTCAGTATGATGATTTGTAGGCAAAGGAACTGAGAGAATTTTACTGTATCAGCAGAATATATGCATTAGTACTGACAGTGGTCTCTGGCTATTTTATTTACTCACATAAATATAGTCAAATTGTTGATATGAAATTACCATTTCCCATAATAATGCATGAATCTATAAGGGCGCAAACAGGTACAAGCATTGTACAGATCTGTACGATCTAATACACTTCTCAGAAACTGTTTCACTGAAACTTTACCAGCATGAGCAAAGAAAGCTTCCTCGTAAATATATCAAAATTCTTAAATCAGAGTTCATTTCCTTGCCAATCAGCAAGAAAACTTTACGGAGCACGGGATGCTATATTTCTGGCAGTGTGAAATCCGTGTTGCAAAACTGAAGATGCTGCAAATGATTTCTCAGAACTCTGTTTCATGCTATGTGTTTTTGCCTGAAATATTTCACCAAATAGAAACTCCAATTTCTCTCACAGCTCAGACAACAGGAAATAACACAGTCAGAGAGTTTGGTTTTGTTTTGTTCTATTTTTCACGCCTCATGAGTTAACAACATTTTATCTTAGGAATGTACTCACAGAGCATTTTTTCATATTTGTGAGCAACATTTCCAAGAGGCTCATCTACCTCATTTTTTATTCTTTTCTCAAACCAAAAGAATGGGAATTGTGCAAAACTGTATGCAAAACAGAGAGACTTTGTCACAAGTAATTAGGTTATAGTTTAGTTTTGTTTTGGTTATTTTTTTCTTTCCTTTCGCCTCCACCAAAGCCATTAGCACGTAATAATACCATGTAATTCACTGATTCCCCTGGGCAAAGAAAGATTTTAGGCACAAATATGTTATGGGGAACATGTCAAATGAGGGTCTCTAACCTCAGAAGCGACGCTCACAGCAATTGATTTAGAAGATAAAAGTGAATTGCCTCCTCCAGCCTTTAGGAAGACAGTTAATATATTATTTAAAAGGATTGATTACTTACCCCATGAAGATGCTTCATTGTCCTGAATCTGGCTGTAGGTATTTTTGAGCAGCAGAGAGGTAGGTAGGGCTTAAGTCACAACCTCTGTTCCCACCCTCCCTCTCCTCTACACTTCTAGATCAGGGAGATTTTTGACTCGGTGTTCTAGTTTCTGAAACTCCTCTCTATGCATCATGAAGTGAAACCCACTTAGCAAAACCATAGTTGAGAGTTCCACACACCTACACAGCACTAGAAAATTTCAGTGGCTTCAAGGCACTATGTAATGCTGGCCTGTCCATTGTATTATTGTAGTTAAAAAAAAAAACAACAAAACAAAACAAAACAAAAAAACCAAAACCCAAACAAAAATCCAATCAGAACCCAACAACAAAATCCACTGAAAAAAGAAAACATTCCCCTCATACAAGGCTTGTTTTGGCTTCTGTGTCTCTGATATGGAAAAAAAATAAAATTAACCATAACAAAACTATTAAGGAAAATAAAATTCTGAATAACTTAGCTCAGAAACACACTATGCTTGTTTTGCTGTAGCAAGTTCATAAATTCTTTTCTGGACAATACTTCACGTGTGATATCAACTGCTTTCACAGCTCCAGCTTACCTGCAGTAATGCTGACCCATCCAGTATGAAGCAAACTAATCTATAATTACAACATGGCTAAGCTGCAATCACCAAAAGATTTCAGTAGATTTAATGTATAATAAAATCATAGCAGCATTGTCCTTTATGAACCCATGTGACAAATGCAATGAAATTATTTGTAGTGAAGAGTCTCTCAATCTGCTTGCTAGGATCAGCAAACCATCTTGACTGCCCCTATTGTGATTTAAAAATGAGCTGTAATTGACTAATTTGTAACTACAGTCCCATGGCTCAAAACTGTCTGCTGTTTATTCCTTTAGAATATTCCTTTGTGAAGTGAGTCGTGGTGGGACATATGATATATGGTCACAAAATAAAGCCACAAAATAAAAGTGAAGAAATGATGCCAAACTCAAGTTTGAGTTGAAAACATGATTAAACCTGAAGTACTTTTTAGGAAGAGCACTTTAAATGCTAAATGCAAGTGCAATGTCTTTGTAACTCTGCCTTAATAAATATGCACCAGATCATTCCAATTGTTTCAAGATCAGTGTGTTTCTCTTGAGGTCACTAATTCATGTACATGCTTCAGTGAGATTAAAAAATGATATTTAATAAATCTCAGGAATGATAGCAGGAAGAAAAACACGCCACACCAACTAACTACAGCCAAAAATCCTTCAAGAAATTAGCAAAGTAAAATAACATGTTGCGCATTACACTGAGGTATTTATTTATTTTGTTAGTTAGACTGGTTAATACAAAAAAACCTCATTGATAAGGTGATTACAACACAGGAACAGCAGCCAAAGTCCTGGCGCAAACCACTAAAATCCCCACCTCACTTTCTTCAAGATCAGCATCATTCCCAAGCCAAATTTCATAAAAGAAGATATACTCCTTGAAAACAGAGAAGTCAGAAAAGGATCACTGGAGACCTAGAATCTGGCAACCAAATTCCAGGAAATTCTTTTGAAAAAGTAATGAAATTGGAAGCTGAGAGAGGCCTTCCTGAGCTTTAAAGGGGATCTGTATCATGAACTGTGCACCTATCACAGAAGAACATTTTTTCCTATGAGCCAACCATTTTTTTTAAAGTCAGAAATTACAGGTGGACCTTGGTAATTATTTACGTATAACTAAATTTTAAAAGCTCCTAACACAACCCCAAACCCAAGAATAAATCACAATAAAAGCATTTATTTCAGAAACAAAGATCTTTCTGATATCTAAATATCTCCTGGTGCAACTTGAGGCCATTTTCTCTTATTCCAAAGAGGAGAAAAAGAAGGCACGAGCTTCTCCAAGTTTGGGCTGAGGGTTCAAGGCAGCCATATCAGAGCAGGGAGAAACATCCCAGAATGTATGGGAGCCCCTCTGCAGCTGTGGCTGAGAGCTGGACAGGGCACTCTGAAACATTCTGTGTTACTTCAGAAACCTTTGTTTATGAATATGATTTTTTCCATCCGTGGTCATGATCTAAGTCATTATCTGTATATTTTTAGTTGATGAGATTAAAACTGGGCATGAATCATGATCTTGACCATGAGCATTCTGATGAAATGTCCAAACTCCTTTCCCCTTTCAACTTACCCTCCTTAACAAAACCAAAGCAGCTTGTACCTTTATAGAATCATAGAATAATTCAGGTTGGAAGGGACCTTAAAGATCATCTAGTTCCAACCCCCCAAAATTTTTTTGTGCCAGGATGTCCCTCCTGTCCCGAGATAGTCCTCAAGATGGTTGTCAGTGCCAGGATGGCAGTCTTGTCCCCAAAATGGGGCAGGGTGACAATCCCCAAGGTGGATACCACTGTCAGGGTGATAGTCTTGTCTCTAAGGATGTCCCTAATGTCCTAAGATGGTTGTCAGTGCCAGGGTGACAGTCTTGTCCCCAAAATGAGGCAGGTTTTATGGAATCATTTGGAAGATATTGACATTGTGACACCATAATACATAGAGGAGCACATACTATAATATTTGGTGAATTGATCCATCTGCATTACTTCATTCTAACAGCAAATAGGTTGTTTTGCCCTTCTAGACTGTACTTTACCTAAAATTTTATTGTCTCATACAGAATATCAGTGATTGGAAAGGACTTCAACAAATCATCTAGTCCTATCACTCTGCCAGAGCAGGAAAAACTAGATCAGGTCCCACAGGAAGGCATTCAGGTGGGTTTTGAATATCTTCAGATAAGGAGACTCCACAACATCTCTGAGCAGCTGTTCCAGCATTTTGTCACCCTGACTGTGAAAAAGCTTTTCCTTATATTTCTGTGGAACCTCCTATGTTTCAGCTTGTCTCATACCCCTCTTTTCAATTAAGAAAAAAAGTTGTGTTTTTTTTCTCTGTGGTACATCTGTCACGGAAAAAAATCTGTCATTATTGTATTTTGTAAGCAATTAAAAGGAGAATAATTACTTGTGCAATTGATTGTTTTCAAGACATACATAAATTGCCCTAGAAACAGCAAAAAAACTTAAAAAGCTTACTACAACCAAACCATCACAACTCAGACAACGATCAAGTGTTTATGGCAAATAACAGCAGTATTCTAACCATGCAGCAAGGTTAAGTGTTTCATTCCAAACACAATAAAAAATAAGAATGAATGTTTGTGTCCGACTACTCATGTGATTCTTATGCTTCATAATACAGAAAATTACCCTGGTTGGGATTTGACCTTCTCATAATTTGATCTCAGAGGCTGATTGACTTCATACCCTGCAGCTGGAAGGAAATGATTTCCAGCTCTTAGAAGTCAGTCTGCATATGAGGCAAAGCTGCCTAATTGCAATTTTTAATTTGTGAAGGGTGGCAGTCAGTGGATTGATGGAAAGAAATGCTCAGTGACTCAATACTGCATATATTTCTCACAGAATGTGCTATAAAACTTATATAATGTGGTTTAAAACAGTTAGATTTCCCTCATATTACAGTTTGTTACCTCGTTCATTAATCCACAGAAGTCTAGATAATATCAAAGAATTGATGACAGATTCTCCAGTCTTAAAATTAACTCTTATCTGAGGACAAACCATGGCAAACTGGAAGAAATGTGGAAGGATTTCATTTAGTGATATGTATAAGCTCTCAAATATCTGACCAGACTTTGATTTCATCAGAAGAAATTATATTAACCCAGTTCAACTACCTTTTCTTCCTTTTCAGGAATTTGTAATGATTATTGAAAACTGAATTTGATGAAAAGTAACATACAAGAAATGCATAGTATTGAAAGATATGTTATAACTTACAAGTCCTTTGCTTGGAACTAGCTTAATTTTCTGCTTTTTGGTGCTGCTTCTCTTAATTTCTTAAAGCTTTTGTGCCCAATCTTACTTCACATGCAGAAGTAAAAAGAAAATTTTCCTTGTATAAAGAGATAAGAACAGATAGAAGACACTCACTAAATTTTGAATAAGAACTTCCTACTAAAATTAGCTTAAAATGTGAGTTTAAGGGCTTTTATAAACTGTTTGCAAAAGGTAAATATTGAATAAAAAGCATTATGGACATTTAAGTACCATTTTAATTAGTGCATTGAATGATCTCAGACTTCTGTATTTGAACACAGTATCAAGATATACTTGAGAAAAAACATATTTTATGTCAAGAATTTTTTTCCTCCTGAATAATATTAAAATTAGATATTGCCCATCTTTTTTTTTTTTCATCTAATTGTACTTTTTTTTTTCTATCCAAGCAATATAAAAAGTGACTGACAGGCTAGAACAAGGAATTAAAAATGTCTCTTTCATATTTACAGGTGCATAATTACGTCCTGCTCTTAAGCTTGCTTTTTCCAGAGGAGGTTATGAACTTAACAATATGGGTTTTGTGGTCTCTTTCTGAAGCAGATGGGCTGCCAAATAGGAAAGGGGAAAACTAGTATTTTTTCTTTTACCAAAGCCCTCTTATCCTTCCACTTTTTTTCCTTATGTCATTTCTGCTGAACCTTGGCAGGCAGAAGGGTGCGACTGTCTTCTCACAGTCCTCCTTTCTGAAAGGAAAGATATTTGATAAGATATGTGATGGGAGGACCAGAAGCAATGGATGTAAATTGGAAAGGGGTAGATTTAGACTTGATATAAGAAATAAATTCTTTACAGTGAGGGTGGTGAGACACTGGAACAGGTTGCCCAGAGAGGTTGTGGATGCCCCCTCTCTGGAGGTGTTTAAGGCCAGGCTGGACAAGGCACTGAGCAGCCTGATGTAGTGGGAGGTGTCCCTGCCTATGGCAGAGGGGTTGGAACTCGATGATCTTTAAGGTCCCTTCCAACCCAACCTATTCCATGATTCTATGATTCTCCATCAGCTGCTTCTCAGAAGACTGTAGACTGCACCCTCTGCCCACACTGTAATGGCCAGTGAACAACGATAAACAGTGAAAAACCCTAGGGCAAAGAATTAAATCCTGCACTTCATAGAGTTCTTAAATAGTAGAAATGTCAAGACTTTGCTCAAAATTCTCCCTGTCAGGTAAAAAGACCTGGATACCTGTTTTTCATTAATTGAAAATCAGCTGGCTAAAAGTAATTACAAAATTTCAGCTGTGAATAATGTAGTTTTAAAGGGGTGCTGCTTTTTGTAGTAATTCTCATAGAGAATCACAGAATCATGGAATAGTTTGAGTTGGAAGGGACCTTAAAGATCATCGAGTTCCAACCTCCCTGCCTTGTAGAAAAAAGTTCTTTCTTTATTGCCTAATTCAATCACAATTAATTTGGGCTCAATGAAAGCAATGTCATAGTCTTTCCAAGATATTTTTTTTACTTTACATACAGTTAGGTTTTGTGTGTGCATGCTTGCATACAACCATCTATTTCACCTGGAAATTGGTTAGAATTAATATATATAAAATAAACATGTTTATAATTTGAAATTAATGAAGATCTGCTAAATCAAAAATCTTTTTACTGCCAGGACTGGCTACTGGAGTAAATTCTTCATTGATGTCCAATAGGGAATGTGCCAGCAGGAACTTGGCCATTGTCACCATCTAACACCAAATGAACACGTGCTACTGAAAGTGAGTAATTAACAAAAAATCAGGCCTAAAATTCCTAATGATATTAAACACTTTGACCCTGGCATTTAGCAAAGAGGCAGAATGCCAATTAGAAAAATAAAAGCATCATTTTTACATCATATTTTTTACATTTTCATGCTTTTTCTGAGTGCTGTCACCATGTTTCTGACTTGTCGTGATAACTCGTTTTCTGGCTCTTCCTCTATTTCTCTTGATCCAAGGGGCTTATTCAATACCCACGAACAAAGGGGGGAAACCTTTCCATGACTTCAGTGAACTCTGGATCAGCTCTCACATTTTCTTTAACACATCTTTTCCACATCCTCTGAGACCCCAGTTCCCACATTTTGTATTAGAGAATATTGTCTTCACAAGTGGTATTTTTTTTCCCAGTGAAAATCAGTCTTTTCTTCTTGTTGATGAAAGTGATGCCAACCCCAGTATTTACATCACATTTTGGAAAACCACAGGAGTTAAGAAAATGTGGAGCTCTCCAGGAGCCTTGATGAGTGTAGCATAAGTCACCCAGGCTGAGGCCATTTGCTCAAATATTTCCGTGTGTAAATATTAAGTTACAATAGAGTGTGATGGAATTAACAGTGTGTGCCCCAAGTCAGGTGCAATGAATGTGCTCGGGTTCAGTATCCATAGTACATGCATCACCCTTTGCTTTCAAAGGGACAGGGATTATCTCAGACCAAGTTCTCAGTGATTTCACATCCCTGAGACCCCATTGTCTTCTTTTGCTGTAGTCTAGCTCTAACTCTGCATGTGAAATTACTCCCAGCCTGTCATTACTTGCCTCCACTTCTGCCACAGAAGGGATGGGACACATGACCCCATGCTGTGACCACTTGCAGGAGCATGCCTGTTACCTCTATAATGGCAGAGTCTTTTGAGTCTAAAAGCAGATCTACCTTCTGTTAATGGCTCTCTTTTCAGTTTGGAAGACTATTACCTAAACATGTGGTTGCATTTTGTGGTTTTGGACCCTAGGAGAAGGGGGAAGGTGAGACAAATTACTCGGTGCATATGAGGCACCTCACAAAGTTTTATTTCACATGGGTCACTTGTTTCTGTGGATTGTCTCCGTATAGAACATGCAAAACTTGCATGCCATTGCTTAATAAACACTAGTGCAGAGAGTCTTTGTGTTTTCCATATTACTTACTTCTTTTATATGAGAGAAAATGTGACATTTCTTCCACCTTCCCCCTGTAAGTCTCAAATGATTCTTTAATCTGACCAAAATAAAGAGGGCATTATGCCTTAAACCTTTGCCTTTTCTGAATTGTCTATCAAAATGCCAATGAATTTCCTAATGCATGATAACTAACCAACTCCTATAGAAACCAATTTAATTATTGAAATTCCAATTTAATTATTTTTTTAATGTACATAGAGGAGTATTAGACTTCCGTGTCTAAAAAATTTCCAAGCCTTCCTTGTGGAAAGAAATATTTTTCACATTATAAAGATGTAAACCAAGTTTCTGAAACTTCTTTATGTCTAATTCGTCTAGTTTGATGTTGCCTTCTAGTAGGTTACAATAATTGTTTTCCCTGTGCTCTTTGGTTTAGTCATCATTCATCAAATCTCAGTCAAAAAGGAGTTTTTACAGCTGGGTCATAAACCAAATAAATGGAAATGTTGATGCGGCATTAACTATATCAATCCTAAGAGGTGTCTTTATAATAACCCTTGTAAAAGAAACACCTCCATGCAGCTCACCAGCAGGCTTCAAGGAGTGTACTAAATCAGGGATCAGGGAATAATGAGTAATTAGGGTTTTCACTAGCCAGAAAGATAGGTGCTTTCAGTTTCTGTCCATTAAAAGTCACACATATAAACATTACAGTAATATATATCTCAGCTGCACACTTCTATTAAACTCATAATGAAATATTAAAAAACAGCCCAAAAGAGAAATTGCTAGTCTTCCCAATACCTTACTCATTATATGCAACCCCATGAGCTCTGACACATATTCACATGCAGGTGTCCATGCAAGGAATTTACTTTCAAGGAAAACTGCTAGAGTGATTGGTAAGAAAGATGTGATACTGGCCTGGTGTATTTCTTGGTTAAGTCATGTTGAAGCAAACCTATTCGTGTTTTGTGTTGGAACCCCAAAAAAAGCCCACTGCACAGAGAGCCACTACCATCACCCCCACAGAGGAGTGACATGATAACAGTCAATTATTTGTCAACAAGACCTCTTTTGGGGCCCATTCCTATACACAGAGGCACATTTTTCGAGCAATCTGCATGAAAGAAAAAATAGCTAATTCACAGATAGACTGAAAGTCACCTAAACCTGTTCTTGAGGACATTTAAAGTATTTGTAATGTGAAGCCTCTGATAATATGAAAAGCAGCAGCACAAACTTATTGTTTCTTAGAGGATATCCTGATAACCTGGCTTCACAGGTTGATTTGCTGCTCTGTTTTTTCTCTCTCTGGGCTCAAAATTCTCAAATCCTGGCAGGTAGTGACCCACTCCAAACAGATGTTACATGCACAATGTATGTGTACGACCATACAGAAGCATTTTCTGCAACGTGTTTTTTAAAGCACAGATGATGTTTAAGGGAAACAGAGCATCTTACAGGTAGGGGAACCAAAGTATAGTCTCCTCTTTTCATAGAATCATAGAATACTTTGGGTTGGAAGGGACCTTAAAGATCATTGAGTTCCAACCCCCCTGCCATAGGCAGGGACACCTCCCACTACATCAGGCTGCTCAGTGCCTTGTCCAGCCTGGCCTTAAACACCTCCAGAGAGCGGGCATCCACACCCTCTCTGGGCAACCTGTTCCAGTGTCTCACCACCCTCACCATAAAGAATTTCTTTCTTATATCTAGCCTGAATCTACCCCCTTCCAATTTACATCCATTATTTCTAGTCCTCCCATCACATATCTTATTAAAAAGTACTACCCCAGCCTTTCTGTAGCCCCCTTCAGGTATTGAGAAGCTACTATGAAGTTCCCCCCTGAGCCTTCTCTTCTCCAAGCTGAACAACCCCAACTCCTTCAGCCTGTACTCATAAGGCAGTTGCTCCAACCCTTTGATCATCTTCGTGGCCCTCCTCTAGCAGCTCAATGTCCTTCTTATGTTGAGGACTCCAGAACTGGACACAATACTCCAGGTGGGGTCTCACCAGAGCCACTTTTCTACAGGCATGCTTTAGATTGGATTCTATCTTGAAGAAAGAAGCTTGATCACTGTCATCTCTACTATTGGAGACATCTACTATAGGCATAGCTGGATGCTGCAGGCAAAGATGTTGACCTTAGGATTCTTTCTCAACTATCTGTTCTGTCCTGTGGTCTGCCTAGTCCTGATTATCGGCACATATTGAACATTGAATCTCTGTACAAGGGTATTGACATGCCCTTAGAGACTTTTAGAGGCAATCATAAAGTAATCTGACACTGGTTGCTTTCAAATTTTTTCATGTTGGAGCTCTCTTGTCTAATAGGATCTCTCTCTGATTAGCCCCAGTGCGACTCAGTTTATGGCATAGGATAGACCCCTTGTCACATCTCTCCTGGTCACTGCATTTGCCTGCATCCCTGGAGAGCAGAAGCATCCTCCATAGGCTTTGGATGACTCTATCCCTGCATCTACAAGGCTATGCAAAGTCAAAGCCATTTATTTCTACCAGAGAAAGATGAAGCACCCACCTCAAGTGCTGATTAGTCAAGATTTTTATAAACTTTTGTAGAACTCACAATGGGCTAAAAATGATGATTAATTCAATTTATAATGACACAATAATCAGTAGCTAAAAAGGAGGACTGTAAGCAGTGTGCAGAACACCTGCTCGTAGTGAAAACCCAGGGGCCTTTGTACAAGAGAACTTCAGGCTGCAGCCACATTTCTTTGCTTTATTAAACTGTTTCTGTGTAGTGTATATTACAGAAGTTCATCCAAATCTCCAGAAAATAAGTTTGCCTGTAAAATGTTACACAAATTACTTGTGAAACGCAGAAAACACTAGTGTACTGTCAACTTGGCAGTATTTTTATGGAGTGTTCCTTCAGACATGAAACTCAACAGGTTTGAGATGGGACATAATGGCCCTTCCCCAGAGAGCACAGAGAAAACAAAGAATCACAGAATTGTCTGGGTTGGAAGGGACCTTAAAGATCATCGAGTTCCAACCCCCCTGCCTTGGGATGGGACCTACCATTGTAGCA